>JAITYT010000342.1:279056-299896 GCA_025433975.1 Liostenogaster flavolineata
GAAAAAAGATTCGAACGTTTATGCACACAAACGATTTTGTTCTTACGTCATCACGAAGCTTCGAGATTATTACAGACACTGTCTATTCCCAAAACTCTTCGACGATGAAACCAAATGTGGTTAGGAAATGATTATTGGATTGTTCCTAAAGTTTGTTCCGATTTTTATAAAAAAAACAAACGTATCAAATTTTAAGCTCTATATTGATTTATTGAATTATATAGGATTAGGATAATAGAGTCATTCTCGATCGATTTTTTGATCTGATCTTCATCGACATTAGAGGAGATTCTCCGGTATTTTTGATCTTCAGTGTTGAAATTACCAGCTTTAAATCTAGCAAATTTGCCCACGATTCTTGCAGCTACAGCAACGTTACCGTAAATAGCGCGTATCTTTTTTTACTGTTTGCCTGGCATTTTTGTTTTTTCATATTTAAGAGCGTATAAAACCAACAAAAATTAGAGTATCCTAACCAAACTTTTTTTTAAAGATGCCTGAATTATCACCTTTTAAAATACGTACACGTATCATCTATTTTCGATCATTTTGATATATTAAAACTTGTCCTACTGTCACTTACACCAATAGTTCGGGTTTCTCTTTTCGTACCGCGTTCCGACCGTACCGTACGCGGTTAAAACACGAGGACAACCACGCGAGAAGGCCTAATCCGGCTTCGTTTTTAATCGCGTTGAATTTTTGACGTATTCGCGACGAGCTAACCGGGCGATACGAGTTTCTCGACAGGCAGCGTGCGAAGTTCGCCCCAAGCGTCCAAAGATTTCGTAGAAAGTCCGTCGTTGGAGCGAGCGACGACGCTCTTCATTCTCACAGGGAAAATTCCATAGGATTTTTCTCCCTCTCGACGTACGTTGATCTCGCAATCGCGCGTCCAATCTTTTCTCTCGGCTTGCGTAACCCACGATCGAAGATACGCTTGCGGAGATGTCGGTCGCTCGTCGATCGCTTCGTCCGAAGATAATTCGTCAAACCGAGCGTACGGTACGCTCACTCCCGACTTTACGTAAGCCGGACGGGTCAAGGCTGTGTCAATGAGCGCTCGTTTACTCGGGCCGTGTCGTTCGATGTCGTTAACCCGTTTTTACCTAGCGCGACACGCCGTGTATTTATCGCGCTACGCGTTCTCTCCTTTTCTCTTCTCTTCTTTCCTCTCCTCTGTCGCATTCGTTACTTGCCTCCTTCGTTCGGTTTAATCCATGCGCGAGCCTTTTTTTTTCGTACGATCGCGTTGGTCGCGATATTCTTCCTCGAAAGCTCCGAGGGCGTGCAGAAGTTCTCCTTTCCTGGGTCGCGCGTGGCTCTCGATCGAGCCGGAACGTAAATCCTCGTTGGCAGGGGTAGCTCCGACAAGAAAATGGTGGAAAAAGGTGGAAGACGCGGTAGAGGGGCGAAAGGACGGGGAATGGTAAAAGGAATCTTTCTTCGTAACGCGTGCCAAGTCACGTTCGCGTTGCGTTCTATGCGCGAGTTTGACCTTTCCCATGGGAAAACGCGCTTTCGTTGCGGCATATTCGAAGATATTTGCTCGCGCGGAACGTTTCATCGATCCGGAAATTTAACGTAATACGCTGGCGAGCGTAAGTTCCTTCGCAGGTACGGTCGGTTTACGTTCGGTGAGAAAAGAGGCCGCGTTCGGGTCGAAGAACGTCGCGAGAGAAAGACGCTCGCTCCACGGAAAAGCGGCGTAGACTCTCGACTCTTCGTTGCCGCTTTTCCCTTCGGTGGCACTTCGTACTTCGACCAAGAAGTGCCTTTTCGATCTATATGCTAAAGGGAGTTTACGGAGGTAAGTCGATGCCGTGAAACGATGCATTCGGACGCCGATCGTTTGCTCCATTTTCCATGCTATTCGCTCCATCTTTTTCTTAGGCTTTTCTTAGACGATTAGTCGATCGAGCGATGTTGACTCTGAAGCCACCACGATCGATTCAAAACGTTTTTCTTAGTTTGGAAACTCAATTATCGATCTACTGAATTTTTTACGAGCGTGTTTTTATGAGCTAAGAAGTTGCTAGCAAAAAGTACTGATATTGAAATCATCCGCGAAAACAAACGAGAACTGACAAAATTTGACAAAGAAGAATAAGAGAGAGGGAGAGAGAGATAATATGACAAATTTTTCAACAAAACAGATGACGTTTCTATTATAGCTTGTACAAGTAAATAAAATCAAAAAAATGATTCTACTGAGCCAAATCATTGAAATCTACGATTGAAAGACTTAAGAGAGCGCGTCGGAAGAGAACATATCTATCGCGTAAGAACAGAATTAGGTTCTTCAAGAAAAGACTTTCGTAACCGACAGTAGGCGAGTATTAAATTAGAGTGGTAAAACGTTACAACGTCCGGCTAGAACGATTTCCAAACAAAGGAATAATTCATCTACGTAGCTTCGAAGGGTATTGCGCACCGTAGTCGTTAATTATATAGGATATTATCGAACTAGTAAACGCTTACTCTCGAACGGTACGCGTTAAACAGGCGTTTAAGGCGCAACGGTGGAAGCGCGCGAAACAGTAACTAGGAAAGCGTAGACGATTACAAGGGAATTACTTGGATAGGTAGCTCGATGCCGAACTAGCCTGGCTAGTCGACAAACCATCTGAAATATGCGCATATCGTTCTTCGTATTTGCGTATCTCGAGGAAAACACATCGAGAAAGAGGAAAAATCGTCCTGGACGCGTCCGACGTATACGCTAGATTTTAATAATTTGACACCGATCGATACGAAACGATACTCTTCCTGTACGCTTCCACCCACGTGGGACATCCCTCGCGAGCACCTATCGTACTCCTTTCGTCTCTTGGCTGCGTCATCCTCGACGTACATAAACACGATGATCGATGAAACGAAGAAAGGGGATTCGTTCGTCGTGATTCGGTCGCCCACGATTTCCTCGCTTCTCGAGTAATCGCCTACCTCGACGATCTTTCGCGCTTGGAAAAATGATGTCACCGACGCCACCACCGTTACGACGACGTTCCAGAATTTATGTGACGTTTCCTGCGACGTGCCAAGTATCGACTCCGACAACGACGACGTTACGATCATCGTTCGACGATGTTCAGTCGTTAAAGTTACGTACACCGTCCGTTTCACGAAAAATCTCGACGACGATTGCGTAATTCGTATTTTTTCCTCGTAGAACGCTTGTTGTTTATCTACGACGTCCCTCTTTTTCTCTCTTTCTCTCTCTCTTTCTATTTCAATGTCGAAGGTCGCAGCAGATGGAGAGACTCTCGTTGTTCTGTCGATGAACGAGTGTCCAGCGACGGCTGTCACGCGCCTTCGATTCTATTCGGAGCTTTACTCGGTCGTAGGTACTTACCTGCTGCCATCCGGCTTTGATCGAACTGCATTTCGTTTTTCTCCGTGTTATAAAGCGTCGCTCTCGCGCGATATCGAGTAGCTGGCGTTCTGTCCTTTAATCCGCTATAACCCAATTTCTTTGTGCTCTTGAGAGGGACAACACCGAGGGTTAGAATGACGAACATCGATATCGAAAAAGGCAGAATTCTTCGATCGAAATTAAATTTCCCCATGATTCAACAAATAGAGAAAGAACAAGAAAGCAAAAAAAAATATCGAGACGGTCGCCATTTGTTTCGCGTTCTTTCTCAAATTTTCGGCACTGTGACAAGCGTTTGAAATCCTAACGTATTAACCCTTTAAGTGCCAACGTTGTTCTCAGCAACGTTGGAAAATTTTCGTCAAAATGCGGGCGTCCCCCACAGCGACTCTTTCTTCGAAAGCTATAAATGTAAATAAAAATTGAACGATTCATGTTTTCTACGTTATGGAGTCTTCTTTTTTTTCAAACATTTTCGCATGAAATTAGGCAATTCTGCATGGCACTCGAAGGGCCAAGTATACGTATACGTATTAAGAGTAATTTCTGGATAGAACGAGGCGAAAATATCGCGAGGAAAGGGTCGGTCTTTCGTAGAAGACGGACGTTGTAGCCTGCCTGATACTTTTGAAAGCCCTGTCAGGTTGAAAGAAGAGAGCGTCGAACAAGAGCCTCCGTAATTCCGGCTTTATACGCGAAATACATCCGACGGTGGTCGGCCAGGATCTCCGCGTTGCATATACATCGTACCATTTAACGGGCGCAAACTGCATTAATTTAACAGTCGCAGACGCGGAGCTCGGCTGAGCATTCCTAACGGCGGGCAGCAGTCTGCGTAGGGAGACCAGGCATTCATAAATTTTCCACCCGAGATACCAGGCTACTGCGTCCCATTAGGTGGTTTAGACCGTGGTGGAACGATTGGATTATGATCAAACGGCAGACAGCAATTTCGTGGTGGGCGCCGCGTTTCTACGACGTGCCAAACTACGAAACCTACGAGGGATAACGATGATGATGATAACAACGACGACGACGACAATGACGAGAAAAAGGACTAAGACGACGGTCGAAACAGGAAGGAGTCGGATAACGATGTTAACGCGCCGAAGATGACTGTAATTCCAAGGCGACCGAGCTGAACGATCGATCCAGTCACGGATAAGGTCGTCTTTTAGGCAGAGTTGTTACGAACGATGGCAGAAAAATCGTGTCGAAATTGTAGCTTCGTTAGCGAATCCAAAGAAAACGCTAAAAACACGTTGAGCATTTTTGGAAATAGATCAATAAAAAGTAATATTCAAATTCTCTTTTATCTCACGGCTGAAAAGGGGACGTCTTATCGGTTTGGGAAAAAAGCTAGAAGCGAAGCTGGCAGAAAAGGGCATCTGAATGCTACTTGAGAGCAACAGACAGTTTCAAGAAGTTACTTGCGACCGTTTCTTGCCTCTCCTCCATTAACAACTGTGTTTCTCAACGCACGATTCATTTTTGCCTAGGGGCACTGCATTATCTCATTCGAAATAATCCAACATAGGTTAAGAAAAAGTAATATGCTAATTCTTTTTGTAACACTTTCTTAATTCGCGGCTCGGAAGGACGTCTTGCCGGTTTAGAAAAGAAACTAGAAGCGAAGCGAATCCCTGGTAAAAAAAGATGCCACTCGAAAGCGAGTGACACCTTCGAGAAGTCGCTTGCGATTGTTTCATTCTTCTCCTTCATTAACAACTTCGTGCTTCTCAACACGATTCGTTTCTACCTATTGGCACTGTATCATTTCATTCGAAATAATCCAACAAAAATGAAACACGGAGCTTCACTTTTCCTCGTTTACGTGCATAAATCGAAGTTCCTGAATTTCTTACTTCGTTCACAGTGAAGGTCCGCACTGTCGAGACTTTAAGTGTGACACGAGATAGGACTTCTTCGTCCGCATATAAATTCGTTGGCCATCGTCGACCTTGTGTCGTAACACCGACGCTCGCTTGGCGTACAAAGAGTAACCGTCGCGTCATTCCCGGTCCTTAATTGGCGAATAAGAACGCACCGGTTCGGCCGTACCGATTGTTCGAGTCATATCGTCGCTTTTCTCACGAGGAAATTGCCGAGTGGAAGACCGGAGACCGTATGGAATTAGGCACGATTTGTTCACTCGATGCGATGTCGCGTGTACTGCAGCATCGGAGAAAGAATTCTCGTTAGACGTTAGCGAATCGAAGAAGTACAAACAACATTTTTAGAAATATTCGATTAACGATAAGGAGAAGAGTAGATTTCGATCCTTTGGCTTACGATTAATTCTTTCGGATTAATTCGGATAAAATCGGAAGTAGGGCGATTTTTATAATCGCCTCGTTAGAAGTTACGAGATTTTTCTAATTTATTTACGAGTTAGGTACGATGAAGCAAATACGATGTAAATAAAAAATGGAATTAAAATCGAGTCTCCGTTGCTTCGAATCCCGCGTTAAGTGGCGATAATTGATATCTAGATATCGAGAGAATCTTGATCGATATGAAGAAAAACCATAGACGTAATCAGGTACGAAATATCCCGAAATAATATTTGTATAAAGGGAGATGTAACAGTTCCAGACGGATGACTAAATAGCGTACGTCTCGCCGACAACGGTTCTCCGAAGAAGCATATCGTCCCTTCGCAGTACGTCTTCGTTATTACACCGACGACGAGTTTCGTGGTTTCTAGGTTAATTCATCGCGGACGTCGAGGTTTAGGAACTCGAGACTTTCGCGAGAACGTAAACGAGCTCGACGCTCGGGCGTTCGTACCGATGTAAGCTCGCGTGGACAGGGCCTCCGCGGTAGAGCGAGGCTCGATATATACGTCCTGTCGTCCGAACAATTTATGGTCTCGTGCTGCGGCACCCGAGCCTCGCAAAATTTGGCGTTAGAAGCGAATTATTCACGAACGACAGAGGATCTTCGCATTATGCAAAACTCCCCTTCGCGATGACAATTAACCGCGATCCATGCTCGTGATTGGAACAATTAGCCCGATTAGATCATCCTGTTAATTTCCTACGAAAAATCACTCGACGACTAGCGTAGCGACGATAACTTCGCGACTCGATTAAGATGTTATTAATAAAACGCGACGTTGCCTGTGAATTAGGTGAATTTAATGATCGAGATAAGACACGGTTTTTTCTTTTCAAATTAGAGCACGATTACTTCACGACAGGAGAGTTTCGTGACTCTCGAGATAAAATACGATAAGCGAATATCAGAGATGACTTGCTCCTCGTGACTCAGTAGTTACGAGTTTCGTAACCTGACTTTGGAAACAGTCGAATTGCAAGTGAGAACGATCTGTAGCCTAGCCTTCGTTCGGCTGGCCAATGCGTCGTCGTTGACCTCTGGAAGAACCATAAACCGTCCACGATGAGTCGTTGCTTCGCGAGGTAAGGCAACTATGACCGATTTAACGATTAATCACGAAAGATAACACGATAGAAATTCCCGCGTTGCCTTTTTTAATTTAATAAATCCCATCGATTATTAGATACGCTTCTCCACGAGATATAACACCTACGGCGTAAAAAAATCATTTTCAATTCACGCACGAAACGATGTTTACGCCTCTGACACTCCGTTAATCTCGTATCGAACCAAGCGAGTGGTTTCGGCGAAGACGGATTAGCGTTAATGTACGATCGATTCCGTTGGAAGGACCGTTTACAAGCGTAAGGCATGAGAAAGAGAACAAAAAGGGAGAAAACGCAAATTTAAAGCTATATACAAAGGAGACATCGAACGGAGTCTTTCAATCATCGCGTTATTACTGTCGTTGATAGGACGACGTGTCATGTTATTAAGTTCTGAACTTAGCGAACGAATCGCTTAGTACCTCATGATAGAAATCCTTTAGCGAATCATCGTCTATTCACGCAGAATGTAATTAATCGACGTGCTTGTAGCGCTATGTATCGAGAAAATTCCTTTCCTTTCTCTCTTTCTCACTCTCTTCTCTCCTCTCCTCGTTTCCATCGTCTCGCACGAGCGAAGAAGTGATTAGAGAAACGAACGAACGAGGAAAGTGACGAATATCGTCGAACATCCTTTCACGAAGAAACGTTTTCGATGAAAATTGAATAACACGACTCTCAAAACCAAGCGTGGAGTCTATAGTCGGAATACGATATATTCGAAAGAGAGAAAAGGAGAATAGATAGCTAGAGTGCGAGCGAGAGAAGGATGCCACGCAATCGAGACACAGATTCATGAGAGAAACGCGTTAGTATCCCGCGAACGCAAACGAATATCGGTAAAAATCGCGATTCTTTGCAATTTTCGCTCGGTTCTCTCTCTCTCTCTCCTCTTTTCCGTTCCGTATCCGTCCTTGTTATCTCGAGGTACGAGAAAACGAACGTTCGCTGGCGTAATTATCGGCACGGTTATCGTACTTCACAAACGATCGTCGTCGTCGCGCTTTACCGTCGCGACAGCACCGCGAGTAGATACAGTAGCATCGTTTATCGATATAAAATTTCAGCAAACTTGCGAGATTCTTTCGTCCGAAGGCAGAAATGGCACGAAGCGCACGCGTCAGCGCCTCGCGTCGTTCGAGCGCGTGTCGAACGCGTACTACTAATTTTTCGTCGCACTTCGAAGGTACCGTTGTCGTCGTTCGCAGTTCGACGGCGTATCGTGCTTATCGACTGGATGTCGTAATTTCTAAGTGACTCGATAAGTCGACGATTGATCATCGTTTAAATTTACTCGAACGATCTTCGCAGAAATTAACTTTTGTCCAATGAAGTAGTCGTATCGGTTAACTTTTCGATTTGACATGACGAGCATATTCGTCGCGTCATTTTCGCGGCCTCGTCGCGTGTTTCTGCTTTGATTTGTGGACTCAACGCGCTCTTTGACTGTATTTGCGAAAGATCTGTTCTATGACGTCGACAGAAGAACCTCGTTTTCGATTACCACGACGACGAGTTTCACCGAAAAGTTGATTCGTTAACGAGTCGATCATAACGCATACAATTTAACGTAGTTGTACGCAGAGCGAGGAGGGAGGGTTAGAAATGTCAAGAATTTCCAATATTTTGAAATTAACATCTTGGTGTTCGTTAAATAACGAGCGTTCGTAGGAACGTTTCCATAATTTCGACGCGTACCACTGTGAATCCAGAACCGTTCCTGGACGACGACGACGACGACGACGACGACGTAGCAGCGGCGGAGAGACGAGGGGAAGGGCGCGTGCAATAGCCAAACGGAAACGTCGTGCATCGATGAAAATTCAAGCGCTCGGAAGAGAAGCTTCATTCCGATAAAACTTTCAAGAAGTTCGAGCTATACGTAACGAGAATTTAACCGAGTGACTCGAATCGTTCTCTACTTTCGCACGACATTGCGTATGCACGATGCCTGAGAAGATTCGCAGCATCGATTAAATTTAAAGCGGCCTCGAACCGGAGTTTGATATTTACTCGGCGCCAATACGTGGCTCGAGATTCGCGACGGATAAAAAAGTTTCAGAGTCTGTGGCGCAGCAACGCTGTGAAATCCGTTGTTTTTACGGCGACGTTGAATACGCGATCAAAGGTGCCTTATCAAAGTTGGCAATAATTCGTCCTTCGAACGTGAGAGACACTTCGAATCGCCTTGCACGATCGTCCGTCGTTACGCGGAATCACGGGAAATCGTGAAAGAACTGCAAACACGTCGGTACGTATCGTTGCTTGCTAATGGTCGATACGATGACAAGCGAGTTTTTACGACGATTAGGATGGGTAAATTTCATTTGCTGGAGCATCGACTAATACCGAGCAATACGAATCGCTTCGAGAACACGTGGATACTACGTGGAAAGAGGCACGCTTTCGTCGAGACTCGAGATATTAAAAAAGAATTTGTTTGCTCTGCCTTTTTTCCATGTACGATACGACGAACTCGTCGACGCGTTTGCGATTCGATAACGCGTTCCCGAGCGCTTATCGTTGTCGTCATCGTCGTTATAACGAATGGCATCGTCGCGAGAACGAACGTAAGCGAATTCTACGGCTCTCCTCGATCTACGATCAACTTCGCAATTGCAACAGTCAACGAAATGCGATCGATGCATCGATATCGCTCCTTCTCCCTTGCCACGGATTATTGCGCTTATAACGAAGATATATTTAGATATCACTGAGACGTTTATTTTATTAATGTGACGTTTAATTAAGCAGAATCAGTCGACGTGGTATCGCCTTTTCGCGCTTCGCTCGATTCGCTCGTCGAATGGCCAATGGCCAAGAGCGAGAGAGAGAGAAATGCCGGACTTTCGAAATGCTCACGATCGTATTTTCAAACGCTATTCGAATCGATTCGGAGAAGATGTTCCGTTTCTCGGTAGATTCTGTTCGATCTTTCGTTGGTAACGACGCGATTGATCGTTTAAGAAAATTTATACCTAGCGAAGCCTCGTAAGCATCTACTGTCATGTAGTCTTCGTGTTGATGCTTCAAAGTTATTTTTACGTTTGACATTCGTTTATACGCGTTGCTACTTACACACGCGCTCTTTTGCCTCCGTTAAGACGCGGAATACGTAAAGCTTTTTTCGATAAGAAATTACCTGTGCCAGAAAGAACGCCATGATTGATAGCGATAAAAATATGATATTTCTTAGTAGCAATATCGCTAGAAGCCTGCTTATAATCTTATCGGCTGCGTTAAACGTGGCCAGATAATAAATATTGTTAAATGTTGAGCGTTAAACGGCGCTTTCGAAGCGCGTATTGATTCTACGAGAGGAAACTCGCGGATTTAAGCGATCAATGAATACGACGCGACGACGACGGGAGAATAATCGTACGTCGAACAAGAGAAAAGGAAGTTGGACAAGTTGAAAACAAATTCGATCGTCGAAGGCATTAAGAACGGCGACGATTCGATTAAAAAGAAGTCTTTTACCGAATTAACAAAGAGGCTGCGACTCGCGATAAGACGCGGAAACTCGTCTAACTAACGTTTCCCTTGACTTTGTACCCTCCTTAACTCGTACTTAATTCAACGTAATAATTCCGTCCGAGTGATACGGCACGAGCATCGACATCAACGTCTTCTCAAAGTGCGACGCGTCATCGTCGTTACGCAATGACGTTGCATCGCGTCTCGACTTTGCCTCGCAAGAAAGAAGAGACCCACGCTGTGAAAGGAACGACGCGAAATTCTTGTCGTTCTTAAACGAAAAGCGCTGCCTTTAAAACGCTCGGTTCTTTTTACTGATCGGAGCTCCAAAGAAAATCTATTTTTTTTCTTACAGGTTATTACAACTTATGTTTATTCTAATTCATTTGCGCTAAAGAAATCGATACTTATAAATTTATGAAACTGAAACTATTTTGAATAACTTTGTAATACATAAATTACCGTAAAGTCTCCTATACTACAATTTTGAAATATCATTTTATATACCTGAAAATATGCTTTGAAAATAAGCTTTTCATTCTGCTTCTACTCGCTGCTAAAATTAACGTGACACAAACAGACGTAAAATATTTGAATAAAAACAATTTAATCTTTAATGCGATTGGAACGTAGCGGTAAAATTTGGACGAACAGGAAAGCGATGCCCGTAACGTTCGGTAAAAACTGCTCGTGAACGTCACTGCACTGGTATTAAAAACATGACATTTTTTCGACAGAAATTTGCTGACCTATTCCTTAAGACGCCCATCGCCAATTTCGTATTTCATTTTAGCGAGAGAGTCGCGATAATTGTTTCGATTGGTAACGTTAACTCACAGCCAAGCCAATATAAGCTAACTACTTCCACGACCACTCGATACGGACGGAAGTTCAACAAAGCGTACTGTTTAATCGGCATCCTTTCTTTCTCGGTAAACGCTTCGTTACGTTTTTAATGAAAAATATCCTGCGGGAGAAAAGCTCCCGAAATCTCGTTAAATTTTTCCTATCGAGGAATTCTTTGCCCCGAGGAGAAACGCGTTAACGTGAACGCTTTTCTTTTCTCGGTTAAACAAACGTGCACGCACGTGCGTACGCGTACCAGCGGTCGACGTTCGAATGCATTAGGAGAGCGACGTTTCCCGGTACGGGGTGGGTTAATGGAAAGCGACGTAGGAGTTACCGCGAAGATACCTTCGAACGGCAGAATCTATTCATAGGAGCGACAAGCACGCGGCGTCAATGAGACAACGCCGGGCGGCAGCTGTTACACGCCGACGCGAGGCAGCTTCCGTCCTCCTCCGAGCGTCCTCGCGTCAAATCGACGCTGACGGTTGGCAGGACCTAACGGGTGTCCCGATAGACTCCGAGAAGACGGACAACCTCGCGATCGATCGGCCTTTATTTTTAAAAACGTGTCGTACGAATTTCACCCTGGCTCCCTTCTTCGTTTCCAAGCCAATTTATTCTCTCGTTGTAAATCTACGCGTTTGTCTGATTTCGAGGAAAATCGAAGCCGGTGATATCGCTTTTTTTTCGAACGAAGCCTCGATATTGCCATCGGCAGTTTATTTAGGAGATTACGAACGAACGTTTTCGCGCTTCATCTTTGTCGGCTTTCCGCTCGGGGTTTGACGGATGTCCGTGCGATTTGTAAAACGATCACGCGGAATTAAACATAAATTTTATCGTGCTTGCAACGATAATTCGTTTTACAGGTACGCGAAATGCCAATATCACGCGTTAACGATCGACGTGAAAACTTATTGAAATTCATCGGCGCTCGCGCTTCAGATCGAGCGTGAAAATGCTCGATTAATCTTTCAAGTACCAAAAACGCACTCGAAAAGCCACCCTACGGCGCGGCGAACATCGCTGCGCGTATCGATCTCACCGCATCGAGCGGCAGGAACGTTCCTTCTTTTTTTTCCAGTTACCCTCCTCTCTCTCTCTCTCTCTCTCTCTCCTCCCTCGCAACAAATCTGTCTGTCTTTCTTCCACTCTCGGTCTCCTCGGTCGTTCTGGCGTTACGCACAACGGCCACGAAATCGTGTCGAGACCCACCGGTGAAAAAGTAGACCAATAGAACAGAAGGCGAGCCGAAAGTACCGACTCGCGTGAGCTTTGACTAGCGACCCTTCCGCGTGATGTGCCCGCTGGATAGGTGCCTTCTGTACTCGTAATTATTTTCTCTCTTTTGATTTCTTTCTTTTTTTAACGTGCCGGAGCACGGAGTAAATGAATGAGCGAGGGAGCGAACTGGCGGAACTGCGCGAGGCGGAGCAAAAAGAGAAGATCGAAGTGCGACAGAGACAGCAGTAGAACGAGATAGATAGATAGATAGGGAGAGAGAGAGAGAGAGAGAGAGGAGTCAACGCGTAGAAAAAGGATCGATGTATAGCGAGGGCAAGCGAGGAAACTTTAATGCGTTTTCTCTCGTCTCCTCTTTTTCTATTTTCTCTCGCAACAGGACACGCAATAACCCGCACTTTTTCCGATAATTCCGGCGTCTCGTCAAGGACTGTGGGGAATTACGGACCCAAAAATACGGCTGCTACGTGCGAAGGAAAGAAAGTGGGTCTTTAAAAAAAATCGTGACGTCGCGCATCGTAGCCACGTGCTCGCACGTAGGTCAGTTACGATCGATGTTTTGCGTGTGTGTGCTCAAATTTGCTCTTTCCTACTTTGGTCGCGCGAAGTTAACCTTTTTTCACGGAACGATCTTCCTCTGCTGTACTTTTTTTCTCTTATCTTCTTTTTTCGTGGAAGCGTATTTCCATCGTTGAAAATGATCTTGTTCGAGAATTAAGGAAGGGATGTGCAAAAATTAATCAAACGAGAATCACGGAGTAATTTTCTTGCAAGGTGAGAATAAAATATGTCCTTATTAATATGAAATATTATATAATATATAAATTATATATATATTATATAAATATGAAATATGTGCAACGCGACATCAATCGCGCAAAAGTCAATGAACCAAGGCAGAAATATCCGCCCAGAGAGACGACGTGTAACAAAGAGAGCTTCCGTGGACAGAGAAAGCTAAAAATCGTTGCGTAGGAAAATAGCGAGGTAGTGCCGGTGCTAGGAAAGACGCGTGTCCAATTACTTACACGACAGTAATAGACTAAAGTGCTAAAACATAACTGGAACAATGCGTGATAACTCACTTCCGCCAATGTGATTTACTCACCTACGAAGCACGTCGCTCCTGTTGGCACGGAAGGAGTCTCGCGAGACGATTAAAGTCGAAGTCGACCGACCTTCGCTTTAAAGCACTTCGCGTGCGTTCGGAAATTTGCGGGCGGGACATTCAAAAATGTTCCAGTGACTTTAGCGTTTTGCGCCTACGGGAACGGAAGCCGGAATTTTTGCAGTCGGTACAAGAAGAAAAAAAAGAAAGCAAGAAAGAAAAGAAAAATCTCTTCACCACGATAGAAAGGAAATCGTAAATTACGGAAGATCGTCGCGTTGATCGTTACGCGCATGGACCCAGTTTTATAAACTCGCTCGGCCGTCGTCGCGGCTTTTATTCGGGTGGTCGTAAACGTCAATTGGACGTACGTCGCGCGAAGCGAGCTTCTCTCGTTCGTAGGATTCGTGTAAAATCGAGCGCTCGAATTCGCAACTTCGTAATACAATATCTTTACAGGTCGAGTCGTTAAGGAATCTTTTAACGACAACGTCGCGAGTCGATTAAGTTCTCTCGTTCGTGAGAAAGAGAGCGAAAACGTAATCGATGCGCGCTTTTGTAAGGATCCAATGTTACTTCTCGTTCGTTCCGAGCGTGATTTCGCGCGAGCGCCTGCTCTTTATTTTTAAATTCCCATTGCCGCTTATCCCTGTCTCGCGGCCGGCCGTTCGAGGCGGCTTTCCGCGAGCACGCGGCCGCTGAAAAAAGAACTCGTCGAAATACGTACGATTTTATCATTTGACGCTCATGCATATTCATCGAGACAACGACGTATTCCTTTTTATACGACCACGTGCCGGTATTCGCGTCCGTACCAATCGGCATACCAACGTCGTTCCTCCCGCGCCGCAACTGGTGGCATTAATTTCTCCACTACTTTCTCTCTCTCTTTCTCTCTTTCTCCTTCCTGCTCTTTTTACTCCTCCGTTCGTTCGATGCTCACGGCTGTTATCCGCGGTGTTTCGTGACGGGAAAAAGTTGTGGGAAAGGGAAAAAAGGGAGAAGAAAAATCGTCGCGCTGCCGCGTTTAAAGTCGTCGATGGACGATACCAACGCGCACGCGTATTTTCACGAATTCTCGCGCGGTCCGTCTCGTTCGTCTCTCTAGGATAGCAGAGGGAAAAGACAGGGCAGATAGATAGATAGATAAAGAGAGAGAGAGAGAGAGGGGGAGGGAGAGAATGGCGCGGTATTCCTCGTTTCCGCAGTTTCGCGGTAAAGTAGACGCACCTCAAAGGGACCGAATCGGTCAGCCGCGAGTCACTGAATTGATTATTCAACAGTAGTTGACGAGTTGCGCTGCACGGTAAAGGCGCGATTCCGTGTTTGGTGAGCCTCTGCCGCTTCGGTCGATATTCGCGTTTCATCGCGCTTCTACGAATTCATCCTAGATTCGACGAATCAACCGGTTTACCGATTTAACGCTCAAAGACCGATTTACGATTTACTATGACGTTCGACTAGGACGGATCTCCGTGAATCTCTCTTGCGGTGTTAAGAACTTCTCGTTACCTGTCGTTGGTCGTATCCGTCGATTTGCAGTTTCGTTCGAATCGTTCGATCCTAATGGCGATATCTAGGCTCGAGATTTTATCGAAAAAGATGATGGAGAATCTTCGTTCGTTAGGGACGCGCGTCTGGCAATGTTATCGTTCATCGAAGGACATGGAAGAAGCAAGGAAATCGCTTCGACGTCCATTACGAATTCGTAGCTCGACGCGCCGGCCGTTTTAGGAAGCGAAGGATTCTCGGCACGTCGTCCGGCAGCCTGTTATTTCGGGACTCCCGAAAGTGACTTCCACTTTGAGGGGTAGTCACGCATTTCAATAAGACAATTTTGCACCGGCGAAAGTTTCGATCGCTGGACGGAAGAGCATCTTGCCCGTGATAATCGTGAGGAAGGAGGTTGAATCTATCCTCCTCGTGCTTCGATTATACGATGGAACGCGATCGACACGAAAAAAAGAAAATCCCCGTAGTCGGGATCGTACCTTCGTTCCATCCGGTAACGAGAAATATACGAAGTTGTCGCTTATCATTGATAACGTTCTAAACGACGCGTCTACGAGATTTATCGAGTCGAGCTTCCAACGAAGCGACGACGCCGAGGTCGAAGATGCAAACACGAAGACTAACGTAAATGGAAGGAGAAGAAGAAAAAGAAGACGAGGAGTCGCGATCTAACGGGAGGAAATCCCGTAAGCCGCATCGCCCCAAGCTTCTGCTTCTTGGCTCGCGTCTCGTTGTATGTATCTCCTTTTCCTCTTCCTCGTCCCCCTCCGCTTCCACCCTTCCGCCTCCTCTTCGATATTAGCTCGTTAACGCCGTAGCATGGCGTACTACCACTGGCGGGCACAATAGAATTTTCGATGGCGCAACTACTGGCGCAGCTGCCGTACGCGCGTTCGTTAAAACTCGGATAGCCTGGAGAGTCTCGTCGCAAATGTGTAATCATGCCGGGAATAATTAATAGTTCCGCGGCTTGCTATCACGCGGCGTCACGCTCCAACGTGGAAAGAAACGAGGAGAAAGTTCGCGCGTATGTCGGTCGGCCGTCTTTTCGCCATCGAGATTCGCCAAACGTATCGCTCGCGCGGATTCTTTATTTCGCGAGATCTCTCGTCTTCGTCATCCTTGCTGTCGTCGTCGACAGTTCGGTAGTTGGAAAGTGGACGTCGCTTGACACCTTCGTCGGTTAAGAACCGACGAACGGCGCTCCTACACGGATATCGCACGATCTTTTAACCTTTTACGGTCGTATTAAATTTAGACACGGGTGTTGTACTGACCGGAATTAATTTTCGTTGAACGAACATTAGTACATAATATGCAAAATTATGAAGGAAAAAGAAAATTTATCAGTTCTTTTTTAAACTTTAGATATATATGTTTACGCAATAATATGTTTTAACGTAATGTTTTTATGTGAAAATTATATTTTATAGTTCTCCATCGAGGGTATCTTTCAAAGCAGTTTCCAATGCGAATACCTGGTTTTCGATAACACGTGTCGCAAAGTTAATTAGTTCGGCGTCTTCCGCCCTTGATTTTTCTGTTTGTTGTTTGTACATACCTCTAATCCCCCAAAAAAATGTTTTCTCTATTATTTACATGATTTTCTCGTAAAACAATATAAACTTGCTAATGTTGACGGTGCCATCTTCTTTCACCCCTCTTTTTGTAGTTTTCGTACCCGAGGTACCGTACATGCTAAGTATGCTAACCATTTTCGTTACCCCAATTGATAGAAAGACCGTATTGGCTCGTGACTATATTCCTTAGCCATTTATGTTCCTTCAGAGAAGCTGTAAACTGATATATTGATAAATAAAATGCAAGATTATTATGTTTCTTTACTGTCGTGGCTAAGAACAGACATAGGACCGCAAAGGGTTACTACCGTGTCTCGATCGTCGAAATTCATAGAAAATGTGGATAACGGAGGAAACGTTAATTATTTTCAGGCACAACGGCGGACGCCTGTTGATCTTCTTGAAATTTCTCTCGCGTATAATATTCATACAAAGAGAATCTCGCAAAGAAGGATCGTTTATTAATTTTGCTTCGTCGGCAACTTCATCGATGAAAAATCGATTATCGAACGTGCCGTCGATACGATTTTGTTTCGTTGCCTCCCGGCAGTCTTTTTGACTTCGAAGAGAGACTCATAGCTATGTCTATAACGCACCATTAATAGAACGACGTCGATTCGGTACGACAAAGTAGCACGAGTCGACGTCACGAGTAGTTTTCTCCGTTAATCCTTAGCACTCGAAGCGATTTCAATAAAAAAATCATATTCGTTCATTAAGAAATGTCACGCGAACAAAACTTTCCTCGACAGATTTAATTTGTAATTCTTTAAAAGAATAAATTAAATTATTAGGATCTTGTTGTCCTTATGTTACGAACAGAATGTTATTCTGCATTCGAATGCAGAGGTTTAATACAGATCCATTTTAAGTACTCCAGAATCGAAAAGAACCCCACCACTTTCAAAATCGTGAACGTTTAATCCTTCAAACTGTAATCGCCGCGTTATGAACGGACTGTAACGAAATTTCTGAGAAAAAAAAAATTACTCCCGCTACAGTGGATGATTTCACCGAAGAAACATCCAACGAACGAAGAAACGTATCATTTCTTCGTTCGATCACGAACGATCGAACACGCGTATTACCAGCAATTACTATACATCGAAACGTATCCAACAAATCGATCCTAACCGTTGCATCATTCTTGCGGATTATCGATAATCGCATTACGGTGTGGTGACTCAGGTGCGAGACGCGTTCGATTATCGACTCATTCACTGTGAAAGCGCGCTTTTGCTCTCTTTCTCTCTCTCTCGCTCTCGCTCTGTATCCGTAGATGTGCGCGCGCGATCGCGTACACCTCGACATCTAACCTTGGACGGGAAGCTTTCCATTGCGCAGTAGGACACGCATTCCTTCGTATGCTCGGTTGGTATGCCGAGGTGAGCAACGGCATGCAACGGCATCCAATATTCGCCGATAGGTCGCGGTTACGACCCCGCGAATTCCGTATCCCGCATACCCGCTTCTCGATCCAGTTTTAAGAGAACGGAAGCCGAGCTGACGTTCTTCCGTTCGACGAACGCGTTCGATGTATCGGTCGAGCCGCCGCTATCGAGAATTCGCGTCAGATTCTCGCGCCGAACGTACGAGAGCGTATTTTTCTCCGAGGTGAAAATTTCGCGAGGACTGTGAAATTGCCTCGCAACCGACAGCCGTTATACGTCCTTCCGAGGAGGATCGAACGATCCTCGGGAAAAATGTGAAAAATCCCTGGGATTTCGTGACGCCACGTAGAGGCGAGCAAGTCCGGAGAGGCAAATTCACACCGATACGGACGAAAGATCCGAGTTTCTCCACCATTTAAAGCGATTTCACGGTACGTCGTTGAGAGTTTTATCGCGCTTTTCTCTCGGTACGATGTCGTAAAAGTTCGGGCACGATAAGGATCCAGCGTCGCGGCGATGCGTACAAATTAATTCCCCGAGGTATTTCGTCGGAGGAGGAGCGGCGGATCGCGTGGAGAGCGTTTAAAGCACCGCAACGCGAGCGAAGCGTGCGCTCGAGGTGACTGGCTTCTCCATCGACGTGAAAGATCTACGATCGGATCGTTTCCACTCGAATCTCCGCGTCTAAGGAGCAATTCGAGGACGAAGAATGCGTCCGAGAAGCCTCCGTCTCTCTCGCCTTCTTCCAAACGTATATTCTCCTCCTCTCCTGTTCCGCCTTTTCCTTCGCCGTCTCTGGGAAGCTTTTAGCGAATCCGTCGAACTCTCGGTCGCCCTAAACTACGCGAGCTTCGACGGTTATTGGACCCCTAAAACTCCATACACTATGCATACGCGCATGAGAGAATAATAAGACGACTCCATTAGGCCGCAAAGGATAAAAGTTATCGCCGTGCGTGGCGAGCGCCTACTCGTCGTAAACACCTCGTAAACCTCGTCCGTTCGTGCCGGTTCCTTCCTACTCCGGTGGTGGTCCTTCGCGATCGAGCGGTGTCGCGAAAAAATATCGATGCTCGCACTCGACTCGTCTATTTCGAAGCTTCGTCTCTTCGATAGCTCGCGCAAATCCTTGTTAGTCTCGGCGACTCGAGTCACTGTGTTAAGTTTTTTCGTAAACTAGTCGAAATTCAGGTCTATCGAGAGAATTCTACATTGGTGACAGAAGTAAAATCGATCGAAGGAACCTGCGTGGATATTAACCCCTTAATTGGGGACCTATTTTTCCTCATCTTTCAGCTGGTGGGGAGCCAATCCACCGATTTTAACGATTTAAAAAGTTATTTTTATGTTTTCTTGTACTTCTAAAGATTCAACGGCGAACTTATTTTGTTAAAATTAAAAAAAATTTTTTTTACCTTTTTTTATTTTTTTTAATCCGCCACTATAGCGACAGCGGTCCGCGGTTAAAGCCGCTTAGCCAACCAAGGAGTTTTTTTGTTGTCTTTTCGATTTTCAGTTGTACCGAAGAACCTTACATCGATACGACAAGGAATATTATATCATTTATCCTTCTTATATCAATGAACGAGTATAATGCATTCGGGTAATAAGTGCATTACGTAATCACGACCGCGGCATATATTATAGCAAGAATACGATAAATTTTAACGCTGTAATTTATGCGATACGATAAGAGAGCGAATCGCATCGTCCGCATCAAGAGGAAATGCAAAGATTTTCCACTGAATTTCGACATTTCTAGCGTCCAACAAGACTCTTAATGCGTCTGGAGCATCGAAGGAAAAAGTCGAACGTCGATATTGAATTTATCGACGCTTCGAATTTTCGTGAAACCGCGTAATCGCGTGATCTCACTGCATCCTCCTAACGACGGATGGACGGATGCACGAGACGTCCTCCAACCGGACGGACGAAGGCGAGCCACGTTTCGAGTGGCTCCGGTATTCGCCGTTAACAAAGTGGTCGTGGCTCGTAATTTGTTCGGCAGTGGGTACTTACGCGATCGAATCGCGAAGGGCGGAAGGACGGCGCGGAAGGGCTACGCGCACTCGTTCTACCTATCAATTACGAAACGATAACTGTTTGCCGTGGCTAGAGTCGCGTTATCGCGCATACCACCGAGCCGCATAATGGATTCATCCCGACCACCTGGATTCGTTCCTACGAGCCTCGCCGTTCGCCCTTCGCCTTCGTCTCGTTCTCTCTTACTCCTTCTCTTACGATCGTTTGTCTCGGTTCTTGTAATATCTCGTTTTCTCTCTCGCTCTCTGTTCGCGCGTCTATACCAGTCTCTACGCCACAAAAGCAAAGCCAGTCGTGTTCGATAACGAGACGATGTCCCGTTTCGTGTGATCGATCGACGAGAGTGTACGAATGGTATCCATTGGATTGTTCGGAAAGTCTCCGCGGATAAAAACTGTTATAAATATTTATAAATATTAAACAATATTTTGTAGTATCCGAGACATTTTTTGAGAGAAATTGTTTTCTTTTCTCGGGCGAACGTTTCGAGAGTAAGTAATAGTTTTGTTAAGTGTCTGAGGGGCAAGAAGAGGAAAGGCAGGCGGTCGGAATGGATCGAGCGGGGAGAAACAGTTAAGACGTTGCACAGGAATGTGCTAAACGAAGTTCTATTCTTTGTCTATACTTTCGATAAATTCATCATATCTACTATTACGAGTAAAGATTATAAAACTATCTTTATTCCTCGATTAAACTATTAATATTCTACAATTTTATATTATACTTTTATTTATTATTTTATATTATATTTTGTATATCAAGTTTCTATATAAAAAAAAAAAAAAAACTGTGATCAGCGAAAATCCAAGGTCTATC
>JAITYT010000342.1:343508-362559 GCA_025433975.1 Liostenogaster flavolineata
GGAAGTACGCTTATCGATCTCGTAAATTGGCGCTTGACCTGCATTTTTTCTAATCGAAGTAACGGCGAATGCAAGATTTTTAGTAGAATTTTTATTTCGTATCATTGCGACGGCTCTGACGCTAGCAGTGAAGTTCGATAGAACAGAGATCAATTTGGAAGCTGCCACGCAACTGTAGGATAAATAAGGAGAGACAAGAGAGTCGATCTCGAGACATCATAGACAACAGACTGACTAAACTGTCATTTCGTTTTTTGTATGAAAAAAACCTTGTTTTTTATGTTGTGAAAAATGTCTCTTGGGGGAAAAAACGAGATTACTTTCCGATCAACCTAATATTTTGATTCTGGTTACATTTATAGGATATTAATTGTTATTTGAGAAAGAAGGGTAGTTTTGTAATCCTTCCTGTAAAAGTTGGGTGTCGAGCTAGACAATTCGTAATAATCAATATGATGAATTTATTTAATGTGTAGACCCAGAATACAACTTGGTTGAGCACATTCCTGTGCAGCGTCTCCACATTGTAATATTCAACGTTATCGTTCTTATTTTTGTTCATTGAGTTACAATATTTTACAAAGATAAACGAATCGATCCATTAGACGATTTTCGAGACGATTCGCGCGTCGTGTTTCCGTTGCTTCGTTCGAGTGCCTCGTACATCGCCAAACTGTTCTTCGAACGATTTACCACAGCGCGTCTGATGGCGTTTTTTAAGCGACTCCAGTCGACTTTAGTCCGCTCAGGTCTCGGATCGTCCCTCGAACGCGTTTCATCTTTCCGTAATCGCGCTTTACTCCATTAGACTGATTTCGACACACGGTAGAATCGTAAATTTGGCAGGAAGCGCGTACGCGATTGCTAGCTAACGAAATGGCGGCCTCGGCCGCAAGAACGCACAGGTAAGACCGAGAGAGGAAGCTGTCTTTTAATTTGTGGCTCGCGTAATCGTCTTGTCTCGTTCCTTGCCGGGTTATCGCACGAAACGCAGCAGTCATGAGAAGGCAAAGAGGAGAGGGAAGTGTACCAACGAGTACACTCGCGCACACGCGAGTTTTGCCACTTTTGATATTACCTACCGCTTAATATCGTCGACGAAACGCATACCTACGTAAGTAAGTAGGTGGCACGTACGTATGCTCGGTTCCACCTCTCTGTCCCTCATTTAGATAGGTAGGTAGGTAGGTAGGTAGGTAGGTAAGCGGGTGTCGTTGAAACGAGCCACCGCGCTAGAATATACGGCTCTTTATTAAAAGTGTGGCTCGCCTTCCTTCCTTCTTTGCGTGACTCCGTGTAACCGCGGATCGTGTTCGCTCGTTTTCTCGAGAAAGACGAGTCGTCTTGCGCGAATCGTTTCTTCTCGCGCGTCGATACCACTTTCGAAATTGTTCGAAGGTCGATCGAAGGGTTTTGCAATTATCGTTTTTGATAATTTTGCGATTCTCGTACGATCGTGCACCATTGATACATCTGTCGACTGGAGGACATGAAAAAAAATGAAGATACGAAATGTCGATACGAATTATAGGTACATTAATGCATCGCGTAGTATGAGAAAGGAAAAATATGGCTGAACTCGACACACGCGCGAATTGTACAATGGTCGGACGAAGAAAAAAGGGGAGAAAAGAAACTGCGAGGGAGAACGTAGAAGGGGAATGTAACGTTGAGGGGATGCACGGATTCCTATTGGCTGAGAGACCCGAGAAACGAATTGTAGCACTAGCTGCCGTTTACGACTGTGTATCGCTTTACATTTTTTATAGGCACGCCGAATTCGAAATTACATTCAACAGCATCATGTAAAATTTTCTGTTCACAAGGCGAGTTACGGAAGATCGTTGAATTACGAATTAGAAATTAGAATCGATTATAGACAATGCACACGGCCATCCTGTCTTAGAATATCGAAAGGCACAGTTTTGTTTTCTGCCGCCTAATCGTCACTTCTGTTTATTTCTCATCGTACCACCGTATTGCGTGTCGTCTCTCTCCTTCGAAATGAAAAGAAAAGAATATCTCGAAAGCGGAAATCGTAAGAGTCACCCTCTAAGCGATCGAATAATTCTCCGGTTCGGAATAAACAGGGAGAAAGAGCACTCGCGAATACGCGATACGGGGATTCACCTTTCGAACGAATCCAGAACCGTATACCCAGGACTATTCAGAACCAATTCGAATCGACGTCGATGCAACGAGTCTCGCGGGTCCTATAAGAGGCGGCGGATGGCAGACGACACGCGAGTAATCGACGAGGCTTCGAGATTGCGGAGTCATTCGGTGGAACGAGGTCCGGGCAGCGAGGAAAATCGAGGAAATTTCTCTCGTCTCGTATCGAAAGTTCGAAAGACACGTCGTCTTTATCGTCGGTATCGCGCGTCGGTTCTTCATCGTTGTCGTCGTGTCGCGACGCCGGATACCGGGTGCGACTCGACAATAAGTTCTCGTCACCGGCAGCCAGTTTCGAAGTGGCCGACAAGTTTCCATCCAAGTTCGATGAAGTTTCGGATCGGCTCGTGTACGTGAGGAGATCGCTGTCGCGCTTATTCTTAGCCGTGGGAATACGAAATATGGTCGCGTCTACGTGCGAATCCTCCGCGAGAAAATAGTCCGAACGAAAGAATTCCCGGATTACGCGACGTTCTTCCGCGTAAGCGCGCCTTCCCGCTGTCGTTGCCGACTCGAAATCCTTCCGTCGTTCCAGAAACGCTGGCGAAATACGAAGGCGTCAAAGCGTGCGATTCGTACCCACGAGAAGCAGACGTCGAAAGAATAATTCTCGGATTACGCGGCGAGGAAAAACGATGATTTCGAAGATGATGGCCTTCGAGAGAAAACATCGAAAAAGTTCGTTTTAACCTCGATAATTCGATGGGGGAAAAAAGTTGCTCTTCCGCTTGTTCAATTTTGCCTTCTTTTCAACGATGACTCGAGCAGCTTTTCCGATACTTTTGTGTCCGTCGCCCTGCGATTTTCAATTTTCAAGTTTCAACGACGCGCTCGATCGCATCGCCGTCGAAACTGCCCGAAGAAAGAGTACGTTGAAGTGCGACGACATAGTCGGTTAAATTGTCATCCTCTCGTTAATCTTCAGCCGTCGTTTTATTGCGAACTCGCGTACGGTTAAAGTTCAGCCCTCGACTGGAGGGCGACGGAACGAGGCGGGGCAAGGCGAGACGAAGCGTGGCGAGATGCGGGAAGGAGCAGCGCTGCTGCGGCTCGATGTCGTCACCGCGATGCCGGATGTGGTTACGAGCCGACAATAAGTTCTCATCAGAGACACAGCGTCGCGGCAACTTTCGAAGGCGTTCGCCTTCGCAAAGTTCCGCACCGAAGTTTCGATGCTGCGACCCGCGAGTTGCTGCGTCGAGTCGGCGACTGTGAAGAGGACGGGAGGAAAGAGACGATCTCAGGGAGGAGGCGGTTTGCGCGTCTAATTGCCGAGTGGTTGTCTGGCCTCAAAAATACAACCGTTTTCTTCCGCTACGAGCTCCTTATCGTCGAACAGCTCCAAGTAGCGCCGCCTCGCCTGAGAAAAATCGTTTTTGCGAGCGCGACGCGCCTGCGATTATCGTCGTCGTCGTCGTCGTCGTCGTCGTCGTCGAGAAACTTCTTACGACGATACGTACCGTGTAGTCAAATAATAGCGAGAAGTTACGCGTCTAGGCGAGACAAAGCGCAGGTAGGCGAGTATTCGCGCCGAAAATGCGCCGTCTACTTCGGTAAATGAAATTAGGAAAGGGCGCGGCGCGAGTTCTCGTCGCTTCCTTGGGAAAGCGCTGCGCGAAATTATTACGCGCGCGAGTGTACGTAGTTCGTAAAAGGGAGAACTACGCTCTCCTACGCTTCACCTTTATCTCGAGGAGAGCGAAGAAAGGAATCGGGCGCATTGGCTTTGGAAGCTTACCAATCCACGTATAATGAACCGAACGATTCGCCAAATTGCTGATGCATTATTGAAAAGCGGCTGGATCGACTTTTTTAAAACGTGGCTAGATGTAAGGAGAAAATTACGCGTCGAGAACGACGACGAGAAGGAAAAGATGGAATACGAACACGAGCGCGACATGTCGTTCTATTCACGAGATTTACTTTCAATTACGGAACGATCTTTTCCCCTGGTCTTTTTTCTTTTCGGCGTCTCGATACTACTTTTTGTTTTAACCCTTTGTGGTCGTATGTCTACTCTCAGCCACCATAGCTTTTTTTTACCGTTCCAGTCGTATATCTGCTCTCAGTCACCACAGCTAAACTAATGTATTATTTAACTAGTACCGTTGTAACAAACAGAAAATATATTTTAGATACGATTAAAAAACCAGATGTAACCGAAAATAATAATGTTGCTACCTATCGATCAGGTGATATTTTATTATTAGCGTGGAAAGATAAGAGAATAGATATTGAGCAGCTACGATACTTCGGGTATAAAAACTATACAAAAAAGATTTAAAAAAGATAGCACCGTCAACATTAGCAAGTCAAACGTTATTATAAATTACGATTCATATATAGGAGGTGCCGATAAGGCAAGTTCGTATTGTTTCACGAGGAAATCATGTAAATGGCGAAGAAAAATTTTTTCTAGGGATTAAAGGTATGCATGCTAATCGATAGCTACATCTTATATAAAGCGTCAGCTAGAAAAGAAAACAGGACGCCTATGTCACATTTTATATTTGTTTGGAAATTGTTGGAACAACTTGTATGTGATTTTCGTGATCTTCAAAATCAAGATCACCCTTATCGTCCTTAGGTAAAGAGGAAAGGCTTAATGACACACTACATATATCGCGGCACTGCGAAGATGTAAAGAGTAGATTGTTTTGTATGTTTAAATAGAAAAATCCAGTGCGAAAGACGCCAAAATAATTATTAATGCGACACATCTTATTGTGTAAATGTATATCTAAAGTTTATAAAAGAATTAATAAATTTTTTTTTTATAATCTTGCACATTATGTGCTACTGTTCGTTCAACGAAAATTAATTCCGACCAACACGACACCAATGTATAAATTTAACACGACCGCAAAGGGTTAATATTCTTTCTGTCTCAGACTTTTCGCGAACTTTTTCTCGCGCCCTTCGCCAAAAGTGCATTCTCAGGCAACGCGACCGATCTGGCTCGGCGATGGAGGAGGGGGCAGCAATCTCGGTGACACAAGAGCTCGCGAAGTTTACGACGTTGTCTGGTTGCTTCTGGAATACCGATTTCCGTATTTTGCGCGTCGAGAACGGATGCGAAGGGTCGAGCGAAAGGTAGATTGACGCGGACCTAGAGGAGTGAGACCAAGAAAGAGCGAGATAGATAGTGAGAGAGAGAGAGAGAGGAAAAGAGAGGGTAAAGAAAAGCGGTGGATAGCGGCTCGTCTTTGAGAGGGTTGCGGGTTCCGTCGAGCTTGGAATCGCAGCCGGAGGATCCTTATATTTCAAATTAAAGGGAAATTCGAAATACCGACCACTTCCTCAAAGCCCGAAGCTCTCTCTTCGCTCGCGCTCGGCCTTTTTGTTCCTCTCTTTCCTATCTTTCCATCGTTCGTCTGTCTTTCCTTTCTTCGTCCGTATGGTCTCTTCTACTTTGCTATTGCCGATCTCTTTCTCTCTTTCTCGATTTATCCCGTTTCATCGTCCATCGACCTCTCTTCGGCTCTGTATGCTCCTCTCGTTGCCCTTTCTTTCCCCTACTCGTCCGGAGTATTTAAACTTTTCAAATTGAAATTGTTTTCGACATCGAGCCGAGTACTCTCCAAATGGACGAGATAGTTCGTAAGAAAAGCGCGCGTATATAGATTCTCTTAGCGGATCCTCCTTTTGTTATTTCACCGGAAGGAGCGTCCTCTTATCCGGCATCCATGGTCTCGTCGCGTCTCGACCGTCTTCCTTTGATAATCGTAATCTTTTTTAACGTCCTTGACACCGACGATCTCTTCGTTACGACGCGCGACTCGCTATCCGTCGCGATCCATCGCGATAATTGCGCTTCCGTGTCGTCGAACGGAAACGAGCTGTAAAAACTTTATCGCTTGCGCGGCCTCGACCGAAAGATTTACCATTACGAGTCGTTTCGATGTAAATTTCCGGGCGTGAGGGCACAGGCACGTCGTTTCTTTATCCCACATCGTACAAGGAACGATTTCGAAACTAGAAGTATAAAAAATGGCAAATCTTTGCAAACACGTACTCTCGCACTTACGGAGATTTAAATATCGTGCGTTTCTTTAACCGTCTAAACTCATTCCAAGGGGGCAAAATTAATTATTTGAACTCAGCCTGGCATCCTTATTGCGATTGGTATAAAAATTATCCTTATAATAATTTTTAGACATCGCTTGGATCTTTTAATTACACGATAAAATCGTCGAAAGTCTTTCGGTTACTTACTACGTTTCGTACAAACGTGAATTAAAACGCGTACACGGTGTATCGTTCGCTCGATGTTTTCGTTTCGGTAGAACGACGCTCGACAGCGTACGAATCACGTAGCTTTTATTTTGAATTTTGACCGAGTTTAGGTGACTTCTAAGAAGACCAATACTTTCTAGTAAGACTCGTAAGTAGGTCATGCATTTCGTTTCGTATTTTGAAATAAAGCAAAGTGAAACGAAATGATGACATAGTGCGCGTTCGAACTGTGAGTGATCGGGAATAAAATGTGAACTATTTTCGTTCAACCGAGAATACCAATAACTTCAAGTGCCTCTACGCTTGGACTACAACCTACAAATCTGCCGATCGTTTCTCGCTTGTCTCGATTCTTCTGAAAATTGAACGTTAGCACGCGAATTGACAAATTTCTTACGATACACATATTTTGGTAGTCAAGATATATCGTAGAATAAAACATTATAAATACCGAAGAGTTTGAAACTTGGCAGAAAATAGGGAATCTTGAGAAACGCGAAGCGCAAATACACGTAATTCTGCCTGTATCATAGCCTTTTATTTTACTGTACGTATGTATTTAATAATTTTTCTACCACATTCCTACAAATATCGTTTCTTATCAAGGCATAGATTATTCTTCAATCGTTCTTCATTATTTCGTGCAAAAGTATTTTCGTTCGATCGCTTCAAGAACGAAATAAACGCGCCTCTTGGAGCGTCTCAATCGTTTTAACAGAATTATCGTCTGGTTCTGAGTCTGTCCGACCTCGCTCATCGTAGAAACATTCACTCTATAAAGGCGAAAACGTCGGATACGATAAAACGATCGTATTAAGCCGCGCTTGTCATCGGCTTCGACGTATCTCTGTCCTTCTCTCTCCCTCTCTCGTTAGACAACAATTATTTTCCGCGGTTGTATCTCCATTCAGCGTTCTGGAGAATGAAATAATCGCGCGCTCTGGTTTATATTTTTCGGTTGAACGACGTTTCTCGGCGTGCAGTCGATGCCTCGCTTCGAAGAGTATTTTACGCTCGAGTTTCCTTCGTGCTCGTAAAATCTTTTTTCCTTTTTTCAAGGTACAGCGCGTCGAGGAAACGCGTCGACCTTCGCGAGAGCGACGTTTCCCGCGTACGGAGAAACGCGTCGAGAAGGACGTCGAACACACTAACGCCCCATGGTAATTTGAAAGCGATAAAACGCACGTCTTAGAATCGTCTTAGCATCGCTGTCACCCTTAATTCGCTGGAATCGCTTCGCCCACGCAATTACGAATCTACGCGCTCTACTTCCGCGTAAACCGCTTCGCGTTGTTGTCGCTCGTTGCCGGGTCGGCCCTCGAGGGAGGCGAACACGGCTTCGCAGAAAACAATGATTTATTAAACGTAACGAGTTTCGCGTAGGCGAACTTTGCCTCGTAAAACTTGTCGTTATCGTACGTGGGACCGTTGCGGAAAAGCAACGAAATCGCGCCTTCTCGCGCGAAGTATCGTCCTTTAAAAATGTACGGCTTCCGCGTACCACGCGTTCGAATAGCGCTAAAAACTTTCTTCGAAAAGAAAGGATTTCTTCTTCCAATCGACCGACGAAAAATACACTCCTTTCGAATTTCACAACTTCTGTATGATCACTCGTCGCATTTCAGCCTTTTCATCCTTTTCAGCGTTTCGAATACTATGCCGAATGACGCGTCGAGACATCGGAAATATTGTTTTCTAAAAATATAACAAATAATAAAAATAAAAAAAAACAATGAATAAAGAATAATAAAAATGAACGCTAAAAATCATTGCTTGATTTTAATTCCGCACACTGTGGAGAGTTTTTAAAACTAAATTCCACGCTTAACTGGGTAATATACAACTCATCGCTATGTTCGAAGTGCAGTTAAATTCCAGTCACTCCTTGGCCTTATCGCAATATTATAGAAACCGTTCTTAAATCGGAAGGCGACGCAATCTTAAGTCAGTCTGTTTCCAACTTATCCGATTCAAAATTGCATCGTAGTACTTCGCTGCGTGCTCAACGGCGCTATGAATAAATCATCGTTCTACTTTGATAACTATCGGTTGTTACGTAAGATCCCTAGAGGAATTCGACAAAAATTCTCAAACGATCCTGGAGAATCTTCGAACCACGAGGACGAGCGTCGACCTTCGTTCTCCAATCGCATCATCGGACAAACGATCGCGAATCGTCGTTGCGAACAGTTTGGTCGCCAGATTGGCGCTCTTTCTGCTCCTTACGAATTGCCTTCGCATAACGAACTAACGCGAAACAATAATACGTTCTCGTTGGAAGTCGTTTCCTCCTCCTCCTCCTCCTCCTCCTTCTTCCTCTTATTTTTCTTCCTTCTCTCTCCCGTCTCCGCGAGTGCAACTCGGGCTCTTACGCGATATTTCTCCTTTTGCTCGCTCGTTTCGTGGTTTCGCTTTACCTCGTTCCGTCTCTCGCTTCTCGTCCTTCCGCCGCTCCTGGTCGTCCTTCCCCTGGTGGAGGTTAGAGCGAGAGAGAAAGAGATATCGCATGGCAATAGCGCGCAGCGGGTTCTCTCGTAATAACGTTCTTGCGCTGGATGTCCGTGTCCGGGACTCCCCCTTCGCTTTCTACTCCTTCTCCTCCTCCTCTTGGTCCACTTGGCCCTTTCTCCCTCGGCTTAGTAGGACGCTACCAGTGGAAATATCTTTCCGTTCTCGTCGCTCGTACCGATGGAACGATTGCGCGTAAAAAGCGCGCCAGTACCGAATGTAAGGGTCTCTTTGCGAGGCAATAGACGTTCGCGTTGCAGATTTCGCTGTTTATGGAGTACCTTGATTTCTCTCTTTCTCCGTTGCTCGTTCCCTCGTCGTCGTAGTCGCTTCCGTAAACGATGAAATTCCGTCGTGGACCACGCGACCCGCCTCCGTGCGATAGAAGTTCCCTATTAGATCTGTCGGTATGCGAGTCGATCGATGACGTTATCTCGTGCCTTGCGATAATTATCTTCTTCTTCCACTTAACACTGAACGTACCGACATTTTCGTATTCCTGATCCTGCCGTAAGCTGTCAAATGATCCCTTACTAAACAGACGTTAATTTAAAAAAAAAGAATTGTTAATTTATTAAAGGAAATAGTGTACAACATATAGTAATAAAATAGTTAAACATATATTTCTATTTATATAAGCGATTTAAAGAATTAAAGTAGATTTTGAAAGGTCGTCTGAACCCGCTTGGTACGTTTAGTGTTAATCTGCTTTCTCTTTGCGTCGCGTTACCGTTCTCCGGACGATTAATCTCGAATCTAAATTCGTTTAACCCTTTCGTTTACCCACTGCAAGTCGCAAAGACTGACGCCGGCTAAAACCGGCGGTGTCGCGAGCTAATTTATTCATAGCAGCTGTTCCGCGTATGGTTTTTGGCACGGGGTCCCGTTTACAGACGGCACATTGGTAAAAAGGATTGCCGTAACGAAAGGGTTAACGCAACCCTCTCTTGCTTCTTCGTCGCAGGAAGAGCGTAGCTTTGATTTATCAAACAGTTGCAGTGAACAAGAAGATGGAACCTTCGTCGCGATCGACGTCGACGATACCAAGATACGAAGAAAAAAAAATGACGTGACGTTTTCTCGTTCTGCTTCCTGTAACGTTTGTATGCAAATCGAGAGAAACTCAAACGCATTTCCGTAGCTCGTAATCGATCTTTCGAATCTTTCGAAAGATTTTGCCCGTGCATCCAATGATCGTTTATATATTTAACCAATCAGAGTCACCAGATTATTACTGGAATATTCATTAAAAATACTACGTAGTATCGGCGTTGTGGAACAGAAATAGCACGATGACTACACAGGGAGAAAGAAGCTGATGACAAGTCGCAATAACAACGTAAAACATAGTCAGAGCTTACTGAAAAATATCTCGTTATTTAATACGTCGAGCGCGACGTCGGCCCCTGAGACCGACAGTGTTAAAGTTAAAAAATAAATACAGTAATACACTCTAAGCAGAAATTTGGCTTGGATTTGCATGTATTTCAAGACGTGACGACTTTTTAGACGCGAAGCTTTGCATTCTTATCGTAACGTTATGCACGGCTCCTTCTTCTTCTTTTAATCGATGAACAATTCTTTTTTCAACATAGAAACAAAGTATATAGTCCTCTGTTCATTTTCCCATCCCAAATATCCCTTGAACGACGAAATGTAAGGATCGTAAGAAGACGATGACGGGCACATGACCGAACACGATCGAACGTGTGAGTCGTAAAACGAATAGCTTAGACTCCTCGCGTGCTCCATGTGTCGCAGACGATGAACAACGTCGCTTTATTGCACTTTCGGTCCATAAGCGGCGAAAAAGTTATTTTACTTGGCGCGAAACGATCGCATTTTTGCTCTCACTGTGCGCGATCTCGCCGACGTCTGCAAATCCTTCCGGAGTGGAAGGTACGTAAAAGCGATCATTCGCAAAAACGAGAACGGTCCGTCGTCTCGCGAAAGGCGAGACGCGATCCTACGTCGCGTCAGGACGGTCCTAGCTTCGTCTGACGTCCTTCTGCTCGTCGTCGTGGCACGAAGCCGCTCCGCGCGGCCGTAAGAAGTTACTCGACTGACTCCGGCGACCTGATAGGCGCGCGACGTTCGGGGACTTCCTTAATTTCCGGGAATACGGTACCTTCCGGCTGACATTTTACTCGACGCCAGACAAGAGCTCATTAACGTTTTAAGAGGTGGCGTACGTTCCGGCCCGCGGAAGTATTCGCCTAGCGGGTAGCAGCTTCTCAGTCAAGAGACAACGGCGAATCTTCCAGATCGCGGAGCAATTTCGTGAGCGACTGTGTCGCTGTCCTCGTGCCCCTTCTCCCCTTCCTCTTCCTCCTCCTCGTAACGGCAGTCCTCGTTGTCTCGCAATTTGGATCTGCTGTGTGCGCGTCTCTACGACCGTGGGGGAAGAACGAGAGAGGGAGGGAAAGGGCTCAACAAGTGAGCATACGCCTCGTAAAAGGCGTTACGTCGCCGTCGTTTCCGGGATGGCAATCCGCATTATCGTCCGTACGATCGTCGAACCATCGAACGTGGAGGAAACGTTGTGACGTTACGAGAACGTGCGCGATTCTCGTTACCTCGCGATCGAATTAAAAATTCAAGGTGATGAGACTGATAAGAATGATTTATTGTAACTTAGTTACAAAATACCGACTGTTTCGAACGCCAATGGTTCGTTCGAGCACGACTGCTAAGTGACTGTACGTTTGATAACGAATCACTATTTCACAACGAATTAATGTTTTAGAACGAATGTATATTTCAGAACGAAATGAAAATTTAAAACGAATGTACGAGAACGTATGAATGTTGTTGACCGAATGTACATTAGAGAAAAATTGCGCCGCTCATGTGGCGCACTTTCTCCACTCGAAGGGCTGACGTTGGAGTGTTCCTTTGTTTTTCCGGGAATCGAAGCTCGCACTTCGTGTAATTGTAATCGAACGGAAATGCCTACGCGATTTTCGGAACCTGTGGCATCAGATTGCGTATCACCTAGCGACGTTGAATTGTCGAGTGGTACGCGCTAGAACGTCTCTCACAAATTCGAACCTCGGACGAATTTCTACGTCGTTGAGTTACCGTGAAAAACGGTGGATTCTCTCCCTCTCTCTTTCGTTCATCACCGGTCTTCGACGGTGAAAGTTGACTGCGGAATCAGGCGCCGACGAAAGCGGAGGAAAAGCGCGTGAAATAGCAGAGAGCCGAGCGTTTAAGATCGCGTTTCCCGTACACAACGAGAGGCGAACTTCCTACCGTGAAATGTTTTTCCTCCTCCTCTCTCTCTCTCTCTCTCTCTCAACAGAGCACGGCGTAAAAGTCATAAAAGATGTCGAGAGTGGAGTATCGAGGGAGCCGGGCGTGCGCCTCGAAAAACCGCAGCCTGTGAAATTCGACGCTGAGGTAATTCGAGAGCCGTGAGAGGGACGCGAAGCCGTGGTGGTGGTGGTGGCGATGGTGGAGGGAAAAAGGACGAGGGCGAGAAGGTGATGGAGGTGCCGCGAAGAGGAAGATAGAGCAGCGGGAGAGGAGGACGAACCGAGAGGAAAAGAGGGAAACGGCTCGCGCTTCGTCGGTGGTTGGCGGCGGTCGGGGGTGGAATTTCGGTCGGGTTCACCGCTCGGGTTTCTAAGTTTATTAAGTCCGACCGCGACTCGCCTTATCTAGCCCGAGGAGAGTCCACCGCCATCTCGTATATCCGCTCCTGTTTTCGTTGGCTCTCTCGCACCTTCCTAGCTCCTTCTTTCGTTTCTTCCTTCCTTCCTTGGCCCTTTCTCCGCCCTTACTCCTTCGTTCCACTGTCCTACGTCGACCGTAAATTCATATCTCGAATAATTTTCACCCGGCGCGGACTCGGGCGACTTGGCTAACGGCCAGGCCTTCTCGTAAACTCTCTCGACCGCCCTCTAACTCTTTCCCTACCGCGGTGGATTTCTTCGGTCCTCCTCGTCTTCTTAGCGTCCCTCTTCTGGAACAAAGAATCCTTATTCTTTCTCTCGCCTCCCGCTGATTTTAGCCGGATATCGTCTCGCTTTGCCGCCTCTCTTTCGGCCCTGCGTACGCTCTCGCTCGTATTTCACTGGCAGCCGGCACTGGGACGACGTCCTCGGTCCGGTCGCGTTCTTATCGGTCGCGCGATGCAACGTTCGAGGAACTCTCGTAGCCCCGGCCTTATTTCGACGCGAGCGAGCGGCCGTTGGCTTCGATGGTCGCGCGCGCCGTAGGCCAGAACACGTGCAACGCGCTATTGAGTTACAGAAATATTTAGAAGCGAAGCTGGACGGTCGGCGATCGCGCACCAGTCCGACGTCCACGTAGATTTCCCCTCGAGTTAACGATGCACGGTGGAGACCGCCCTTTGCCTCTCTTTCTCCCTCGAGCCTCTCCTACACAGGAAACACGTGCGTCGCAGACGGTCGGTTCGCGTCGTCAACGTCACGTCGTTGTCGTCGTCGTCGTAGCGTGAAAATCGTCGAGCTACCGCGAAATAGAAAGGAGACGCGACTCCGTTCGAGCCAGGCTTCGTGGAACAGCGATCGCGTCTTCGCTCGAGAAACTCTCCAGTTTACGGGATTTCAGTCGAGACGCGAACGAGACGATCACCGCGTCGAAAGGAACCGGTTAACCCCTTCACTATGGCAGACTACGGCGACATTTTTGACAGGGATGCGTTTTTGTGATAACACGTTTCAATAGTTAAGAAATTGAATTCATTTACATTCCGGTATTCTACCTGAGCGAAATTTGTGTAAAACTTGTCGTATTAAATGAAAATGGAATTTAAACAAAAATAAGTTCCTTCCGGTTTCGTACTTACATGTGTCGGAAAGGCAAAGTACGTCGAACGCCTTTAGGCGACCGTAGTGCAAAATTTCTCAGCGCTTATAGGCGCTTACAGTAGCCTGGAGGTTAAAAGGGGCAATAATGAGGCTTGGTACTCGCACCCAAGGCGAATAAGGAGAACAAGTACGCCACTTTAGGCAAGAGAGTATCGAAGTCGAGATAAAGAATTAACCCGATAGATTTCCCTAACGAGAGTTCTCTTTGAGATTCGACGAGATCTGGTCGGACCTTCTTATTTTTTTTGCCACTTATTTTTCTTCGTCCTTTCTTTCTCCCTTTCTTCGCTCTATCCTCCTCCCACTCTCCAAGTGTTAATAATATCGGTTCGATGTAACGCCTGCCCGTCGTCGTGAACGAGACGTATCGAGAATTCCACGGGATAGAGCGCGACACCCGTTAATAATAATCCGCGGCGATGTAATCCGGGTATCGGCGGGGCGCGATCCTCGTAATGAGAATTAAAATGGCGGAGACGGTTAAGCTCCTTATCGCGTGTATTTCCATGTACGCGCATATTTCAGGTTAATCTCTTAATGAACTTCGATCGAGAGAACGAGGATTCCAGCAGCGGCTTAATCGTGGCGTTTTTTCCCTAGTTTTACTCGACCGAAGCTATTCGACGCTCTTCTTCGAGGCGAACGTCGCGCAATTTTCGATTCGTCTCACTCGTCGATTCGAACGTCGAATTCGCAGCTCGAATTTCTCTCGACGTCGGTTCTTTCCCCGGCTACGAAGCAAAGCATCGTCTCGACGACGACGCCTTCTTAACGAGCGAAAACGTACCGAGCAACCGTTCCTTCGGTCGACAACCCACTCACCCACCCACTCACCCACCGTCGTCGACGAGTCACCGGTGGTTTCCTCGGCGTAGCGCGAAACGCTCCTTGTAATTCCTCGCGCGAAAATTAACGCTAACTTTTTCCCGAGTTTTAACGCGTTGAAAGTAGTTTCCCGCGTTTTTCTCGCTCCTCCGCGAAACTCTGCTCGCGTTTGCCCGCCTTCCGGGCTAACCGTATCCTTAATTACGACTATGAAAATGTTTTATACGCTTGCATTCTCGTAATTGGTTCTCGTTTATGGCTGCATAATGGAGTATTAACCTCGTGCGCGTCGTGCGTCGCTCGCGTCCGATAACTTTTCACGAGAGAGACCTTCTCTCCGAGAGTTCGAACGCGATCGAGAGAGAGAGAGACGCAGGTTGTCAGGCATTAGTATTCCGGTGACGTTGCGTGTGGTCGTACACCTCCTGCTGTTTTTCGTCCTCCCTTCGCCCTTCCGCTGTTGCGTAATCGCGCGCGTGGGAGAACGTCGGTGTGATTGAACGGTCCGAGCCTCAGGGGCGCCGGCAAAACATAAAACGTTTTGCCCGTGTTCCTCGCACTGTCGTATAAACTTCCGATGGTGGATGTAAACGCGGTACACGACCGTCCGCGATGCGTTGTGAAAAAAGTTTCCAACGGATAATATTTGCGGGAGTACATTCGTTCTATCGTCGTCATCGTCGTCGTCTGATCGGGTTAACGCATGCCTCCGCTTTGACTTGGTGCCACGCCATTTGTTTCGCTGCTACGCTAACGATTGATAGTTTTTATCGCTCGGTTTTACAACGAAAATCGTTCAAACGTTTGTCCACTTTTAATCCTTTTATTAATCGGTATTTATTGCCGATAAAGCAGCGTTCGCGTTTTACAAAAGCGCGGCGCTCGTTCCTCTTCGAATAAAAAGGCGGAAGAGAGACGAAGAGGGCCGACGGTGGAAAGTAAAATCAATACTCGTTATCTCCTTGTTAAAGGACACTCGCCGTTCAAAAATCAAATTAAATCCGCCTTTGATTCCCAACGATCGCGGTACGAAAACGTAGTAATTTCCTAGTATTTTTAGCGACCTCTCCGAACGCAGTTGGCCAGTTTCGATAATCAAAAGTTGGTTCGAGCGTCTCGGCCTCGACGTCTCTAAAAAAATACTCGGCAAAATACACCTTCGCCATTTATCTTTCCTCGAACGACTCGTCGGAATACCGTGTCGAGAAAGAAGAAGCATTTCTCCGTCTTCGACGTCTTAGACGGTGGCTCGAGATCGGTAGGTAGGCGCGGAAGGAAGAAAGGAAAGGAACGGAAGCGGAGCTGCGAGTACGCGCTCCTCTCCTTTCGTCTGCCCTCGCCCCTCCGCGCCTCTTCACCCGTACCGCCACCCGTGCAACCCTACTCTGCATATTAAGCGATCCTCGGTGCCATCCCTCGTACCCGATATCGAGTATTCCATCCTGGATAGACAGGCCTGGCACGTCACTCATGAACTCCGCGCCGTGGCATATGCCGATGATTGGCCGCCGACCGTCAAACTTGTCCCTTCGCGTTTCGACTCTGCGTGTGTGTGCGTGGGTCGTCGTCGTCGTCGTCGTCGTCGTCGATTCCGCGCAACCGTGCGAAACTGGTAACACGCTTGGCGCTTGTTTCAATATCGGCGTCATCGCGTACGATAATCACGGCTTCTAGCGAGGGCAGCGCGTCGTTGCAATTCTCCTGCTTTTATTATAAATCGAGAAGGACTCGATGGTTCGAAAATTCTCCGCTCGAGTATGCGTAATTACGCGATCGTCGCTTCGAAAACGTTCCATCCGTTCTTAACCTTAGATTCGTATACATTCGTCTCAGAGACAGCACAAAATACGTAAACACCGCGGATATCGGAAGAAAATTTATGTCTTCTGCGATTTTAAAAAACGTTGAATGACGAGTTTCTGTTGTACCTAATGTAAAAAATTCATGTGCAGCGATCACCGCGGTTTATTATGTGTCGATTGCTCGGAATAACTATCGTGCTTATTTTCATTTTAGAAAATGAATGATTAATAAACAATTTTTCAGATTTCAGTGCGTTTTACTGCTCCTTGTATTTTGTAAAACAAAAATCATCGATATAATATGTTCGTCTGAGAGACGAATGTTTATGACGAATATAGCCGTTCTCCACTGACTACTGATCAAAACGATAGCCGGAAGTTTAATACCGTTCTTAGAAGTTTAACAAATAAATAATTGCAAGTAAGTTAGGAATATCTAGTTTTCGATCTATTTTAAGAAGTTTTCTCAACTCGCACGTTCCTTCGTTAATTATCCTTAGTTAATAATAAACTGAAAGAAAAACTTTTAAATTAATAACGAGAGACAAGTTTATTTTCAGAATTTTAACTTAATGATAATAAAGATAATATAAACGAATGAAAACAATAAAAAGATATTGGACAAGACATGATAATTAATTTGTGCTTGATATACTCTAAAGCATGGATCGACGCACTTTCGCGTTTGATATTTTTCGTCGAAGACGAATTAAAAAATACACCTGAAAAATGCCTTTCACTAGTACCTAATAGATCGCCTGTATTTCTTTTCCCTTGGCATAGATTTGAAACGTAGCGGCGTATATATACGCCTTTCGTACTGAAAGCGTTAAGGTGGTGTCCGTGGCGTGTCTTCGATCTTCGATGGAAAACGCGAGCTCGAATCGTGCTTTATCGCGTTTCCGTGAACGCGTCGAGGGAAAAGCGTCTCTTCGAAAACACGGGCTTTCGTTGTTCAAAAGGTAGTTTCGTTTGTTAGACGCGAGCTTCGCGTACGTGCTTTCGATCTCTCGCTAGCCAGAAGGTTCCTGGTGCGCGATAGAGCGGGACACGATCCATATTCGCGTGCAATTTGATGGCGCGCGATCACCCACGCGCCCGTGACACGTCCAACCTAATGAACCTCGCATGATAGAGTGCGACCACAGGGACGGCTAGCTAACCGAGCCGGCGAAAAATGGGGAAAGGAGAAAGACGGAGAATGGGACGAACGAGCGGACGAATTGGGAGAAGAGGACAGTGATTCCGTACCGCGCTACGGAAGCTGTGGAAAAGCGGAGGAAGAAAACGAGAGAGAGAGAGAGACAGAATAGGGAAAGAGGGAGGGAGGGAGAAACAGATGGAGACAGGAAAAATGAAGAGTCGTCGACAGTGATTAATTGCATTGCTTCGCGCGACGTAACGAGCAATTAATTATTATCGGGTAATCAAACTGGCTGGTAACCCCTTCCGTCCCTTGCCCTCTCCGCGATCGTTCGCCCCTCCCACCGCGCAACCGTGATTTTTAATTAGTCGCGTGCGACGACTTGGAACTCGCTCGTTCGCTCGATCTCCGTTTCGTTGCCGGTGACGAGAGCTATTTTACGATACGACGAGCTTACGTACGACGACTCCGACGATGACGACGTTTCTTCATATTACCTTCCGGGATCTTTCTCGCCGTACCGATGGCGACTATCGTCCTCCCACCGATCGGGGAATCCCTCTCCGTCCTCGTGTTTTTTCGCCGACCGACGTCGCTCCTTCGTACGATTTATTTCGACGTATCTCCTCTGTAAGTGGTCGCGGCGATATTTCAACGTGAAAGGGCTCGATTCGCGCCACTTCGTCGTATCCACTTCGCGGTAAATAATCTCTCACTCGAGCAACGACTTAATGGAAGTAGCAGGACGGAAAGGGAGGGAGGAAGGAAGGAAGTAAAGAACGAGAGAGAAAGAGGAGCGATACGCGTGTCTCGCTTAAAATCGAACAAGACGAGCGAAGCACTCGACCGAGTTACGAAACGAGAGAAATCGGAACGCGTTAACCCTTTCGCTGCGACGGGCCTCGCCGCGGAGTTCTCCCTTCCGTAGAACGGAACGCCGAGCTAAAAGTGGAAACATTAAGCGCGCGCGATCTTCGGCATTCGGGAGAAAGTGTTTTGTCAATCTTGTCCCAAAAGTAAATAATTGAAATATTCCGCATGAAACTTTTCGAAACACGTATACGCACGTAATCCAACTTTTGGCTCCATTTTCCACGGCGCCGTCCGTCGTGCGTAGATGGCGTCTTGTGATGGGTGATTAGGATCCTATTTAATAAGACAAATTGTCAAACCTTAGATAAAATAAATATATCTTATAGTCTACTATATAGTGAACATTCGCTAACTCTGTAAATGGGCTTCTAGTTGTGCTCGATACAGTAAAATGAAATAGTAAATAATATAGTAGTCATCCGTCGTGTATAGGTGACATCTTGCGACGAGTGACTATAGTCACCCGTAGTAGCGAAAGGGTTAAAGGTGAAGTTGAACGGAAATCATCGCATATTGGACAAGTTAGACTGACGAACAATACAAACGAGAAAAGAGTTAGCAATGTTACGCGCTTCTTCTGTAAGTGTTTGGGATTGGTCGGCTCGCCGGGACAACGACTACGACGTCATCTTTGGGACGCGTTTGGGACCGAC
>JAITYT010000350.1:2017-13999 GCA_025433975.1 Liostenogaster flavolineata
GAAGGAAAGCCTCGTAAATTATTATTAATCTGACTAATGTCACGATTGTTCGTTCGGTTATTCGTTGAAGATTAAAACGTCGACGTTTAATCCTTGTTGCATTAATCTTAATGGTTTATTGGTCGCATCGCATTCCTCTCGAGCAAATGATTCAATCACTTGCCATTATCGGGAATGCTATATAACAGCGGAATTTTAGAATAAAATCTATATTATCGATAATATTAATTTTAAAATTTCAATTTGACATTATTAATATGAGTATCATTAATGTTAATATTTAGAGTAGCGTTGAATCGTTGATGTAGTCTCGGTATGAAATCATTGACTATCAGTTTATTCGGAGGAGCTCTGCATGGGACAACGAAAACCGCTCGTCAGTCGTTTCCGGTTCGCCTGGCGAACATTTCTCGCGTGTTGAAACACAACGATTTCACATCTTTTTTTATTTTATTGGGAAATTTTATTGGAACGAAATTAGATTCGATGAAAATTTAATTCCTTCGCGGTATCTCGAGATTCTTTTAAGATTTTGAAGATATTATTTATATTTTTATATGTTTGTATCAAGAAATCGGCTTACGGATTATGGCAGAAATATTTTAAAAATATTTCAATCCTCGACGTTGCTGTCGTCGCAGTTTTTCATGAATTTTTATCGATCGTTCGAGCTTCAAAGAGCGAATCAGCCATGCAAAGTGGACTTTTTAATTTAACGAAAGAGCAAACGAAAAAGGAGAATTGAAAAACGCGAACAGATACTCGTTGCTTCCATTGCATATGCATCCATTGCTGAAATACGTGAAAATGTATCCGTTGTCATCGCCAAGTAGTTAGGTCAAAATCACCGGACTATTCGACACAAGTTCAATTATTCGACGCACCTCAAACTATTCGCAACGTGTCCCATATTCCATGGAATACCAAGTTATTCGAGCTCGAGAAATTGCGCAAAACTATTCGATCCCTTTTACCTTGACGAAATCGCGGGAAACATTTTATACGTACGCGTAAGGGTGAAATTTGAAGTTACCTATGCCCGATATTTAATTGAAAAAATTGATCTTTTAATAAAGTCGCTCACTAGTATCGAAAGGACGAATATAGGGAAATATAATTTCCTTCCTTCTTCTCGAAGGAAAATTCATTTACGGAACAAACGGGGAAAGAACGAATTCGTTCAGATGGCAAAATCGTTTCTTAACCCGTTACACCCGTTTCTGACGTAATATTACGTTCCGGTTTAGTCCTTCCATTTCCTCTTGTTCTTGACGTATCGTTTTGTTCTCTACGCTTCTTTTCTTTCGAATTCCGTAAATAGTTCGATTAAAAAGTTCTCATAAATAAAGTAATTATATCAGTTTTCCTGAAAATTTATTATACTTTCAGCCAGATACCATCGTTATCACATAATTAATACAGGAAGGGATAGAAAAGCAAATAGTATTAAAACGGATAAAGGATTAAGAGAACGACTCGAGATCGAGACAAATAATCGAACGCAGTATCGAGTTCTTTCGATTAATTTTCGTTTCTCTTCGTCTGATTTTCCGCGATATCGCGAAAGGCAGTGGGTACCGAATGTTTCGATTTCCTGTGACATTGAACCGCAACCGACGCGAGACGAACGATCAATTTTCGATTATAAATTATTATTTTTAATGTTTATTATATATTTTATTTAATTTTATAAAATAATGAAATAATAAAAATATGTATTTATATTTATATTTAATAATTAAGTTTTACGTTAGCCGTGACTGGCCGTATGTAGCGTTTTATACCGCTAAGACGAAGATCGAAGCTCGAATATTTTCCTTGGCCGATGCGCACGCTTCGATTAACGAAGGCGCACTCGTAAGCCGTTGTTCCGGGAGAACAGTGACGAGGCGGCGTCGCTCGATTCCATTGAAATTACGTACGATAACAAACTACAAAGTAGCTGTCCTCGAAAGATAGGACGCCGGGCGTTAATGGGTTAAATTTCCGCAAGATGTTGCACCCGATGCGATCGTAGCCCGCTTTCGCGGCATCGTTACCGCCTCCTCGTCTTTCTCCTTGTTCTCGTCGTAGTTTTCGTCGTCGTCCTGCTCCTTCTGCTTCTTATCGAGATCCTGGCCGGATCTCGAATTTTCCCTTGGTCGTTGGCACCGCAGGAAAATCTCGAGATCTTTCGATGCGTCGCACGGATAACGCGAAGAAATTCATTTTTAGTCGCGATAGGAAGGAATATCGAAGGAATATCTTTTCTTGTATCGGAAAATATCGTGGATATGGGACGGCCCAGTTCCAAACTTGGATTCCACGTTTTGCAAGCTAATTTATGCCACACGCTGTGTCGAACGTTCGTCGTGACGTAAAGGTCTTTTTTCTATGAAGGCTAGGAAGTTTCTAAAATCTTCGAAGTCTACAAAGTCTGTTCGTTTAGATTAAATCGAGAGAGTTATCTGTTGGTATTAAAAATATGTTTCGATTTTCTGTCATCTCTAAGGTCTACAAAATCTGTAAAAAGTCTATAAAGTCTAACGCCAGAAATTTTCTATGTACGTTTGGGCTAGATCGAGACCTATCTATTGGAATTACAAAATACCTTTGGATTCTTTGTCACCTCTAAAGTCTCCGAAGTCTATAAAGTTTATAAATTCTATAAAATCTAGCGCGGAAAATATTCTACTTACGTTTGGACTATCTATCGGTATTACAAAATATCTCCGGATATTCTGTTATCTCTAAAGTCCCCAAAGTCCATAATAAATCTATAAAGCGAGAAGTGTTCTCGAGACCTATCTATTGATATTACAAAATAACTTTGCATTCTTCGTCAACGCAAGGTGCGACGTTTATCACAACTAATATTTGCTTATTATAAGTTGTCATCCCTATCGTTAATTAATTTCTGACGATTCCCGATTCGAAATCCCTCGTTATCCCTTTTCTAAGTGGTACCCAGCCAAATTACGCAAGAAGCTACGAATATCGACTGCCATTACTCCTCACCTCGATGCACCGTCATCTCGATCATAAGACTTTGCCTACGTCGTGGCTAACGGAGAAACCAGGTGCGTCGAGACGACGACAAGGTATAATTGAGCCTAGCCTGGCGCTAGGTTGGTTGTCGAGGGACCCAATTGGAGAACAGCACGACAGATAGAGAGAGAAAGAGAAGATAAGGCGAAGTTTACGTAACAAACGGAGAGAAGCAACGCTATCGCGTCGAGGGATCGCCTAACCGCAAGAAGGGATAACCAAGCCGGCAAAACTGTCTTCCGTCTCGGGCCGTTGCGGACCTCCAAAATGGATTCTCGATAGCCAATTCGAGAGCAACTCCTTCGAGCTCGTGCGAACCTACCGCGACGAATTGGATTATTCAGGAGATATTTTTTTGGGAAACAAAACTGCTCCTCCACGAGTTGACCTATTGTAGATCGAGTCTGGTCCACTTGTAGAAACTAGAGAATTTTCGATAATACCGTTCATCGATGAACCGTCGAGTTTGAAGGATCGAAAGTTTCGATGATCGACTTCGGGAATTTATTTAGAGCTTTACGAGCTTTGTTCTTTTCTTATTATTACAATAAGAAGCATCGTTACGATTACCAAAGCTGTCAGACGGTAAGATTCGTTACGTGATTGGATCAGAGCAATTTCCTGGTGCTCTTGCAAACTCACCACGACGAACTGGATTATTTATGAGGCGTCGATTGGGGAAATAAAACTAGTTGGCTGCTTCTCTGCTTCGAAGTCTCGAATATGAGAAATTGCAGTTGTTAATACGATTCATTAATGCGAGCTTTCGTCGACGGCGTATGCAAATTTTGAGAAATTTCCGAGGATTTTTATTTTGGATTATTAACAATGGCGTGGGTCGTTAGATACTACGAAACTTTGGCCGATTACAAGATTATCCGTAAGAGTTTCAGACATCGGCTTCGTCACTCGTTTGTCAGCCGAGGAAACGTCCCATCGATCCTGAAATCCGTGAAATTAATCACGGGAACTCCAGAACCAGAAATTAGAGTTTAATCCCTTCCGACTTTCCAGCTTTATTATCATTTAAACTGGGGGCTCACGGTTTTCGGAGCGCTCCCTAATCCAGGATCAGAGCCTTCACGCGAGCGGTCATATCGCGAGATCGAGAATGCGTAGACCTCGATGACGTAGACGTCCTCGTAACCACGAGAGTGGTTGGCGATTCAAGTCAGCCAGCCACCAGCCAGAAATCGCTAGCCTAACTCTATCGAAAAAATCCTAGAACCGTGCTAAAAACTTGGACTTTTCTTCTGTTTCGCTCGTGAGCTCTCATGGTTTAACCCATTGACCGCCACGCAAATTTAGCGCGTCTTGCCCTGGGCGTCACGGTTTCGTTTTAAAGAAAACATGAAGTTTTACAAAATATAATAATATTAAGTTACCGATATAACACTGCAATGACATTTACGGTATACATTTACAGTAATATGTCCTCCACACTATATACATTTTTCATTCATCCTTTCTAAGAATTCCTAACTCAAATAGCCACTTGTAACCGATCTAAACTTGCAGCACCCACTACGAGATATCTCGTAGCCGACAGTCAATTGGTTAACTGATCTTCGGCAATTTCCAGACGATCCAGATACAATAAAGCCTATCAGCTCCGAATTCGCCTTTTATTTCCCCTTACATCTCAGGAGAAAAATACGAATCGCAATTACGTCAGAATCGCGGAGCAAACAGAGGCCAGAGACGAGTTCCTTTTAACGCGAATCGGAAGAGGAATCGACCAACTGATCGAAGTCCGTTCATTCAGTCTGATCGCGTCATGCCATGTTGGAGAAAAACCCTGGTCGATCCTGGCGTCCCACGATTCAAGGACAAGCGGCACCGGGTTACCGCAATTAATGGCTTTTCTATTGGGATGTCGTGTTGGTGTCGTATTGGTCTCGTATTGGTGTCGTGTCGCCTCGTCCACTTTGCCGAACTTCGCCTCTTCCTCTTCCTCCTCGGTCGCTTCTTGTCCCACCCTCGTATCTTCCTCGACCAGTCGGGGCTCCCTAGGCTGGGTAAGGGGCGCCTCGATGCACCGTGAAACACGGAGACGGAGATAGCCTCCGCGGTGACGTACCTTGATTTACGTGGGATCGCATTAAATGGTTCTTTGATGGCCCCTTACCTCCTGAGTGGTTGATAACTTGATTTGCCGTCCCACTTTGGAACTTCGCCATGATTTCCTCCTATAGTCGCAGAAGCACTCCTATGCTAGCCCTAGAAGTTCCCTAACGCATCACTTTTTCGCTCCTTCGCCATATTTGCGTCTAGTTCTCCTTCTCTCACTGCCCCGACCAGCTCCTGGACCCTTTTTCTAATTGTCTCTTTGTTCACTCGTCTATTTGTCTATTTTCTCTAACTTTCTAACACATCGGCTGATAAGATAAGAAATACAAAATTAATATTTTTTTTAGAAAGTACCAGCCTTCGAAAGATAGCTGTAAAAATTTCATGACGATCCGACGTTTGGTCAGTGGTTCTAGTGAAACAAAAGAATTTCGTGGGTTGATAAAACATTGCTTTGGGAAAATCGACCATTATCGACTGCTTTGCTGTATTTAAACGTGGTCGTACGAACGCCATGATGCGGCACGCTTTGGTCGCCCAAAAAGGTGGTTACATCGGAAAACATCAAAAAAATCCACAAAATTGTTTCGGCAAAACGTAAAGCGACGATGCAAGAGATCGCCGACACTCCAAAAAAAAAAATATATATATATATATATAAAAAAGCGTAGGCTTTATTTTGCATATTTTTAGACCGGGAACTTATCAGCCGAAGTGACATTTCTCGTTTTCTCGATTTCTCTTTCCCACTTCTAGGGAAATTAGGAAATAATCGCTTCCACCTTGTCGTCTTCGAGGGTTCCAGGAGATCGTTCGAATTTATTTATTCGATTAAGTTTCTCGATCGATCCATCGCGAGGCAATGTACGCGTCTCGAGTCGCGTATTTCGCTGGGAAAAAAATGGGATAAAATATTTGAGGAACGCCTTCGTTATTCGACGCGTCTCGCGTTGGCGTGAGCGACGCAATATCGTACCTACGTCGCTCGTATTTACCTCGTTCAACGAGAAAACTCTCGAGTAAAGGGCGACGCGGTAACGAACTTCCACAGAGAGGAAAACTTCTTTGATATTTCCTCTAATGCGATACGTGCACGATGCTTCGGCATGCACGCACGCGTACGTTAAGTCGGATTACTTCACGAACACCAAACACAATCCAGTTTGTCTCTCCCTTGGCAAGGTATCAGGACAAAGGACGACGAGCATCGTCGTTTCGCATGCAAATCTTCCTTGCTCTTCGAAAGAATACTGTTTGCCACGGCGAATTACCCGTTTTTTATCCTTTTTTATCCTAGTTTATTTAAACGAAGGAATTTTAGAAGCATTACGATCTTAAAAATTTTCCTTGCTTTTTCAAAAAAATACTGTTTGCCGTGTCGAATTACGCGTTCTTTTATTCTTAGTTTATTTAAACGAAGGAATTCTACGAGTATCGCGATCTTGCAAATTTTCCCTGTTCTTTGAAAGAATACTGTTTGCCATGCCGAATTAGGTGTTGTTCTAGCCTTAATTTATTTAAACGAAGGAACTTTACGAGTATTCGGAGTATTGGGATTAAGATCGTGATTCGTTTAAAGCAGTTTCGATGAAGGAAAATCAAGGGAAAATCTTCGAAACCTGAAACGCACTTCGTCGAAGAAGTATTGCAATTAGAGGTTAAAATAAATACACCTATTTAAAAATATTAAGCGTTATACCGTCGTTCGAAGTTGGACTTCCTTTTCGTTGCCGAAGAACGATAGAATTATAAAAACTCGAAGAGAAGATTGACGTCCTATCGACGTTTTTCCTGACAGAGACTTCAAAAAGCTAAAAAATCGCAGATGCATCGTTTTCGCTCTTCGTATCGTGTGCATCGAAATTATATTATTTAGAAACTAATCGTCTCGATATTGCAACGATTTAACGCGCGGTAAAAAATCGTAGTTCCCCGTTCAACATTCATCGCTTTTCAATCGATTACGTTCGCGTTTTTTCGTAGAGACGCCAAGTGTACCGACGTCATTTAAATTGCAGCTCGCAAGCCTTGAAAAAGCAATTGGAATTCCTGACGATTGCTGAGCCATTGACGCGCGGCCGGTACACAAATTAGGAACAAGCTTCCAATGAAGTCCGAACGTGGAGGATCGATTACGGCCACGTTCACGTGTTTTTTCTCACGTGGGTTACAATGTTGCACGGATCCTCCTGCCTCGTTACGATCATTCGATTTCGATTCGCTCGGATTTAACCTTTGCTCGAAGAAATACGAGCGAGGTTTTGCCTTATTTTTTTCTTCAATCCTCCCACCTCTCGTTAGATCGATTCTCCAGCGTACGAATTGAAGATCGCAATTTGGACCAATTTGACCTGATTGAACGCGTGTCGACACTACAAACGACGCAAGTCTGTTGATGAATCGTTGCTTGTTGCACTCGGGCGTCTTTGTCTAGGTCTTATCAAAGAAATGCATTGGAACGTGACGCGTGGTTTCACTTGATATCGCTCAAATGCAACGATTGGAATATGGTCTTCAAACTATGGCTGATATTTCGTCCAGATCTTCGTCTTTCTCGCTCTTCTCCGCTGCCCTTGGGCCTATCGTAACTTGGATCGCGTAATTCACTCCATATTTCACGACGATTGACAAAAGCAGACGAAAATACTTGGTCTGAAGCGATGCTCAGCGTTTAATCCTATTTGTCCTTCGTTAATGGGGATTGGCATTGCGAGCAATAATGAGCCATATTTTTACAATGCAAATAATACACTGCGAACGCTTTATCACAGTTGTTTATCACACAGGATATTACATCACATAGTTATTAATTAAATCGGTAAACAAGCAGCGGGTTGCTAACGATGTCGATTGACAAATACACCTGCGCGAGCATCCGTTCGAACAGATATTTGTACCCTACAAAATACGCACGATACTTTTAGGCATATCTGTGCAGGGCATATGATGACGAATCCTTCAAAAAAGTAACCGAGAAGAGCGTTGCGAGATACGAAGAATAAGTGAACTAAGTTTAAAAAAATTTTTTTCTTTTTTCAAAACGATAAAGCACACCAATGTCTGATGGACAATATCGTTCTCTGCACGAGTACATTGGAACAAAGTATTCGATGATTGAATTATAATTTTTCTTAAAAATATATTACACATACTTTAACTTCAACAATTCGCTTTAATAATTAATAATACAATTAGGTATGATATATTTTAAAACATAGAACGACACATAGACCCACGTCACAATCTTCACACTCACAGCTAGATCTTCGTCTTACATCGCTTTTTGAACATACGACACAATTTCGTAACACTTTTTCAGATTTTTTGGACTTACTATACGATGGAAAATGTTTTTTGGTTAGTCTGAACTGACACATCCGCGAAAGCCATTATAGTGGCGCGTCATACCTAAAAGGTTAGGATACTTCGAAAAGAAAAACGAACGAACCTAGAAGAATTCTGACGAAGACGCACTCTCGAAATTTCGATAATCCCTAACACCGTGGACCTACCGACATTTTCCTACGATCGTAGTCCAAGATCGCGCTAGATCGACCCTATCTTCGTCTCTCAAGCCAGTCGGAGGCGGGGAAACCAGCCGAGTAGACGTCCGGAGGAAGGTCCTAATTGCGCGGATGAAACTTTTTTAATTGCTCGCTCGTGAGTACGATAACGGCGTTACACAGGTATCATTATGAAATGTGGGACGCTTTTAACCAGGCACTCGTGCACGCTAATGAGATCAGTCGGTATTGCGGATGGCCGAAGGAGCCGGAGTTCGACGACAAGGAGTGGGAGGACGGATCGAACCTGAGGGAGACGAGGAATGCAGAAAAGGTAGTAACAGGAGGAATACGAAGACGGAGGAAAGAGAAACGCTGCTGGGGTCTGAGGAGCTTGGGGTGGTGAAAGTGGTGTTAGCGGGGCATGGGAACGACGAAGAGACGTCGAGAGAAGAAGATGTCTTTGTAAAGGGTAACTCGCGTGTTTGCCAGTTAGAGAAAGAGAGAGAAAAAGCGATTGAAATAGAGAAGGAGCAAACCGATGAAATAGAAAGTGAAAAATCGGACGAAAGCCATCCGCTGACGACGTCCCGGCTCTCGTTCGTTTTGGTAGTCGAGATCGACTAAGACGCGATCCATCCGATGATGTTGAGGGTAACGAAGAATCGGGAAGTTCGTCATGCCATAGTTCGTTAAACGAGTGCGCTTGGTCGCCCTCGACGACATCGCGCGGTAACGAGACGACGAATCGTGACCTCTTCGGCTCCTTTTCCAATTAATCCAGGAATTCCGTGCGTTCCGGCGACTCTCCTCTTCCTCCCGCCTGCCTTATCTCGCTTTTTCTCATCGTTTCTATATTCTTTCTTCTACCCTGCTTCATCGTCGTCGTCGTTAGTCCTCCTCGTTTATTCCTTTCCGTAGGAACTCCCTACCTATGTTGGAAGAATAAGCGCGATAACGTTTCGTTGCCATGCATTTGCGATAATTGTTGTTGTGGTTCTTTTTCTTCTTTTAGGTTATGTCGTCTTTATAAGCGTATAATTTCGAACCTGGCTCGAGAAAATACTTGAAACTCGGTCGATCTTAAAAGGGTTAAAGTAGCGAGCAAAGAAGTTGTTTAGAGGCTGGAAGGGAACCGAAAGATTGACAGATGCGTCTTGATGGTGTTTTTATCTTCGTTAAATTCCTTTCGTGGGTGCGTAATGGAACAACGCTTCAGTGCAATGCATTTGTGATAATTGTCGTTGTGGTTCTTTTCCTTCTTTTAGGTTATGTCGTCTTTATAAGCGCACAATTTCGAAACTGGTTCGAGAAAATACTCGAATGATAACTTTGATCGAAAATCGTGCGCGGCCATTGCGAGAACTTGGAGAATCGATCGGTGATCAAATTTAACGTTTAACATTAAACTTAGACGAAAGTGAGGCTTTACCGTGTTCCAGACAATTCATTAGACGCGTTTAACGAGTTTGAGGTTAGAAAAATTGTACAACATTCTCGTAGAAAATTCGTAGTTGCATTTTAATCGTATTGCAAAGGGAGAAGAATTATGAAATGGTCACGAGTGGAAGCAATGCTTTGATTTCAAAGGGTATACGTGGGTCCGATGCCTCGTATTTTTTCGCATTTTCTCGTATTTCCTTTTGACGTCGTTCAAAAATAGGGACGATTGGATTCGCTGCATGCGAATTCGGTAAATAATCGACGCAATGTTTCGTTTAATTGGAAATCGCCCCGAGTAAAAATGGCGATAATTTTGAACATTTTAATAACCCCATAGAATGAAACAAATAGCGGAAGAATCGCCTAAACCTTGCACAAAGGTTCGATCGTTTCGCATCTTCCTGCACGGGTTTTAGCAGCGACCGCGATCATTCGATTTGCCCTTCGTATAAAACGGATGGATTGCGCGATAACAAATACCCCGTTTATTCCAGAGATGTAAATACATCGAAAATAGTTGTTTGATCTTCAAACACGTTGGAACGCGCGTTATGAAGATCGAAAGGTGGAAGTTAAACTGAATTTAACTCGATATATCGAATAACTTACCGGGCTACGAGGAACGTTCAATCGGTAGTTCGTCGATCGATGGCTGCATTATCAAAGCTGTATCGGCCAAAATCAAATAACCAACACTTCCGCTTCGTTAAAATTCTTCCGCCTCTCGTGAATTCGAAAACACCGTGTAACGCATTTTCGCGAATTTTCAACGATTTCGGAGGAAAAAGAGCGAAAAGATAGAGTCAACAGCAAAATACGTTACATCGAATTCTACGTTTTTATCCGAAGACTGCGCCATCGCTCGACTGATTTCCGGCGAGCCGAGGCGCTCGTATCGTCCTGAAGTTCCCTGGACAACTTCGTTCGTCGCGTTTCTAATCCGAACAAAACGCGTTTTCTCGTTACGAGCATCCAGCTCGAAAACTGGTCCTTTCATCGACGTCGGACAATTACGCCCACTTTACAATTTGCATCCACCGTCGTTTATAACTAGCAATTAGGGAAGGAGGAAGGAAAGGGCGAGGGCCAGGAGCTCCGAGCAATTTTTTATCATCGTCCTTTATTAACCGGTCGGAATAGCCATCGCGAAGGACCACTACGTCCTACTCGAAAAAGATTAACGAGAGCGTCGTTTTTTCTCATCGTGCCCTAGACGTTCTTCCCCTTCGCTCACAACGTCCTGGCTATTCCTTAAAAACGACCAGTCGCCCTTTTATCGTTGCGATGAATTTTTTGTCGCCTTGATATCAAGGACGATCGGACAGAGAAACGCGACGGAAGCTCGTTACGTAACTGGCGTCACGAAATATTTTATATTTCGAGAGAAATATCAGCGGTGGCTGAGCGAAATGGCGAATTTATATTTTCGCTATGATATTTGCTCTCTCTGTCACTCTCGACGTGCGTCGTGTCGTGAGGTTAGCCTTTCGCGAATTTATCTAGAGTCAGTTGTCGAAACTGACCCACGTATTTCTCACGAATTTCCACGTGAACATAGTTTCGCGTAAACGTAACGTGACTATCATCTCGTGTAGACCTAATTTCATGTTATCGTAATCTCACGTGAACATAGTTTCACGTGAACCTAATTCCATGCGACTATAATCTCGTGTGAACCTGAATCCATGTGAACCTAATTGCATACGAACCTCATTCCATGTGATCACAAGCTTGTGTGAACATAATCTCGTGTGAACCTAATACCATGTGACTATGATCTAATGCGAACCTAATTATGACCACAATCCTATGTGAACATAACTCGATGCGATAATAATTTCACGTGAACCTAATAGCACCTTAACCTCATTCCATGTGACCATAAGCTCATGTGAACGTAATTCCATGTCACCATAGTCTCGCGCGAACCTAACACCAT
>JAITYT010000350.1:69851-80453 GCA_025433975.1 Liostenogaster flavolineata
CGGTTAATGTTTCTACTTGAAAATGACAAAAATATTTATCGTCGTCGATCTAAACAAAAGCTGCATTTTCACTGCATCCATTCTTTTCCAAATGACGATATTATCGCTCTCTGGTACTAAAAGGGTCAATGCTTCCACTTTTGACTTTGTTCTAAGGTAGCGAAAGAGTTGATTTCTAATCTCATCTCAAATCATCTCAATCTAATCTCAAAATCAAACTTCGTGCTCGAAGGATCAGTCGAAAAAAGTTTGTAACAAATACGAAACTTTGGACGCCTGTCGTCATCTTTTAACGAAAAATGAGACGTTCGATCGAATCGATGTCAATCTCGTGTTTTTAAGGACGCGTTAATGATCATCGTCGAATGGAAATCTTCACGGTGAAAATTCTGGTATTTATCCACTTGGTAGGGGCAAGAAATTGTTGTTTTTACCGCATCGATCGAGACAAACGCGAAAAGTAGAACGACGTATCGATGATATCGCAATTATTCAGAAATCCGAACAAGCTCAATGAATCGTTCATCGTCTGTTGTACGTTTCCCAGCTACGCAAAACAATTTGTAAAGCGTTGCCAGCGTTACGTTCACCCGCGTACGAACGAATTACTGCGGAACAAATCGGAAACTCATTAGACTTGCCGCAACATAATTCTTCGCTAATTGCGGTAACTTTCCGACGGTGAAATTCGATATGCCACTAGATTCTGAATGGATTCGAGTGGTAGGCTCCCCTCTATTGGCGTGTCCGCTTGTTTGTTCGCTCGTTACATTCGTTCTGGTAAAGAGGCAGGCACGAGGGGATGCACCGAGAGAATAAAACGCATTAAATATGCGCGTTGCGTTTATTTTTTAGCCGCAAATACATCATTTAGGTGGCATTAAGCAACGTATAATAAGCGGAGCCTGGGAATTCGCGTACGTTGTTTTATCGCGGGGAGAAATTTACGTACGCTCGTACACGGCATACCAAATGTTTCAAAGTAAACGCGACGATGGTAACGCCGATAGAAATTTAATGGGTCGAGATTTATAGTTTTGGGATGTTGGAAGAACGTCATTATCGAGCCTCGAAAGAACGTTCCTCTACGATATAAATTTGACACTCGAAAGCAATCGAAAAAGACTGAAGAAATGTTTAAATGGCGACTATACTCTGTAGAAGTTTCGGCTTCGAATTGTCTCATTGATCGAAATGGTTTATCAACACGCGGACATTCTCGATTTTGGGAACAGTCGCTGAATTTGCCACGTTCATAAGTTACTTCGGTGACAAACACACGTTCGGGTCTGCTGGACTATTCAAAATCGAAAAAGACTGAAAGACTGTCTAAATGGCGACTAGACTTCGTAAAAGTTTGGCTTTGAACTGCCTCGTCGATAAATGGTTGATGAAAACGCATATGTTCAAAAGTTACCTCGATGACAAACACACGTTCAGGTCTACTGAACTATTCAAAATGAAAAAAGAGTGAAAGACAGTCCGAATAGCGACTAGAATTCGTGGAAGGTTTGGCTTCGAATCGCCTCGTCGACAAATGGTTGATCAAAATGCTTACATCCTCTATTTTGGGAACACTGACTGAACGTGCCACGTTCATAAGTTACGTCGGTGACAAACGCGCGAGCAGGTCCACCGGACAATTCAAAATCTAAGTCCTTTTCAGGCACACGGTGGGACAATGCGAAAATGCCGGTGTATTGTCAGCAGCTCGGTGGTTGAGAATAGGGGTGTGGGGTGTGGAGCTTGCGCGTGACAGGACAACCTAGGTTCGTTCCGAAAGATATAAATGGAACACGGCCTTTAAAGAATAGATAATACTAGTGATAATTCGCGGTAAACTCCCACTTTCGATACGGCACAAAGAAACTCACCTATTACAGTGCACCACCCATGGTTAATCTCGTTCGCGCAAAATTACCATATAGACGCGGTTTTGTATTTTTAAATCTCCTTTGTCCGTAAAATGTACGAATAAGCGCGTTCGAAATTTGTTTAAATTACACGAGTCGACTCCGGAATATCTCGTTTTTTGTAAAAAATTTCGAACTAGCGCGTACAGATCGTTCGTATTCCTTCTCGCGCGACGATAAAATACGCGAATCGTTCGATCGTATCCATGAGCATTTATCAATTACGTATTCGTGGGATACAATGAACGAATTCGTGTATTTCTGGAATAAAAATCGCTATATCGAATATCGACGAGCTGTTTTAACCATCGAACGAATGTCTTTGTATAAACGATGCGCGTATCATTTTCAAAATTGATTTTTCCAATTATCTCTTCCGACAATTGCGACAGAAACGACTCTTACTTCTTCATTAATTTCCTGAATAACATCGAAACGTTGGATTTCAAAGCGACGTTCTAAAATTCTGCTTACGAAAAATCTTTACAATTTTATTGGAGCATCTCAGTCGATTTTCGACGAATTCGGACGAAATTCCTCTAAACTGGAGCTATAGATCCCTAGATCCTTCGTCAGTATTAGACCTTGAAAAGGACCTGGCGCCCACTCTTTTTTTTCGTTAATTTCCTAGATAACATCGAAACGTCGTATTTCTAAGCGACGTTCCAAAATTCTGCTTACGACGCGGCTAAAATTTCTCGACGAATTCCTTCGAATTGGAGATATAGATCCGAGCCACGAAGGGAAAACGAAGTTCCCTAGATCCTCGGTGAAGACGAGGCCTTGAAAAGGACATCGCGCCCTCGAGTAGTCGGACGGAAATTCGACAGGGTCGGAAATATTATATAGGCGACGAGGGTCGGTCCAAGGACACCTAGGTGCGCGCATACATGCATGGGTAATGGGGAGGAGACGGGGCGTGCTCGTCCCCGTGAACGCGAGGGAATCATAACCTTTCAACGTGGAAATAACGCACTAATCTGCTGTAAACGCTTGTACGAATCCGCTTAAGCGGGCGTAACGAACGCTTGGCCTCTGCGGATGATGCAAAGTTACCAAGGAACCCGGGGAAATTTCGTGAAATATCTCGAAACGCTGGCTAACGCGGATTTAGGCATTGCCAGTCGCCATTAGTGACGATCCGCAAACGCCAGGCTCTGTTTAATCTCTCTCTTCTCTCCTTTTCAGCTTCTCTGTCCTTCTCTTGCTCCATCTTTTAATATCTTTTGGTCAATTTCTCTCTCGCTCCCTCTTTGGAGAGTTCATCGTCCTTCTGGAGGACTCGAAAGCTACAGCGTCGCTTGTATTAGCCAAGGAAAATACGCAAGTGTCTAACAGAGTGGACGGACCTACGCGCCACTGTGCGCAATAATTCCTTTGTTGCCTGACGGGAGTCAAGAGGCGAGCCAAACTTGTCTCACGTATCGGAAGACAAGCGGAAATAACGCCATGATCTGCCGTAAATGTTTGTACGAATCTGGTTAAGCTGGCGTAACGAACGTTTGGCTACTGCTGATGATGCACAGTTGCTGTAGAACTCGAGGAAATTTCGTGATTATCTCGAAACCCCATAAGCGGCAATCTGTAAACTCGGACTCCGTTAATCTCTTCTTTCCAGCCTCTCTCTCTGGGTTCTTTAAATACCTTTCAGTCTGGTTCTGTCGCACATTTTGTTGATATCTTTCGGTCAGTTTCTCTCTCTCTCTCCTTCTCGAGGAATCCAAAGCTACCGCATCGCTTGTTTTAGCCAAAGAAAATACAAAATGGACGAACCTACGCGCCACCGGCGGAATAATTCCTTTCTTTCACGTCTGGAGTCAAGAGGCGAGCCAAACTTGTCCCGCGTATCGGAAGACGAGCGCGAATTCGATTCTCTTTCCGTCCGACGGCGATTAACTTCCTCCCGAGTTCAGAACTAGACGTCGATGCGTAAAGTCGATTTAAAGCGATAGTTCGCCTTCTGCGCGGAATAACGAAGTGGTCGCAAGGTTCGAATTTAACAAAGTTCGTATTTAACGTTATAACTAACTAATCGTTCGAGATTCCTCCAGCCATTTGCCATATCGAGTTCCAAATTGTGCTTCGAAATGTCACATTAATGTGACATTTTATTTCTTATTTCACTTTCGATGATCGCCTACGATGAAACGATGGAAGACGTTGGATTTCTCGGAGTGTCGCAAGACGCCGCTTTGTATCTGTTCCAACTGGTCGAACAACGTTCCAGCTCGAGCATTCTCTCGAAATAATTATTTAGCGATAAATTCGCGAAGAAGTCGTTCCTGCTGGACAAATTGCTTTGGAGAGTCACCCGGAAGCGTCCATATTTTATCGTAGGCGCAAACACGACTGGAAAAGGCCGTCGAGCAAAACGCGAACTCTCGAGACACGCGATGTTTCGGTATCGCGTTATTTTAATAAATCATGGAAGTCGTGGAAGCGTAGCTAAGTAATTGCTTCGGACCATTCAATAAGCAAGGAAGAACGTAGGTACGAAGAAAAGGCAAACAACGATGATAACGAGCGTCTCCGAGTAAACGCGTTAATTTAATCGTTTTAATTTCGCGTCGAGTTGTGTAATCGGTGCGATCGTTTCGAATTTTATGCCGAAGTGCCTCCATGAACGTTCAACGTCATCGAAAAACGTCGCGCATTAATTTCCTGATCTTAGATGAAAATAAATCCAAAGAACTTTCTGAGACAACTCGCTTAGAAAACGAAGGTCGGAAAGGGCGTCTGAAAATTTGTCCTCTAATAAAAACTCGAAGGCTAATTTTGTTCCTCGATAAAAAAATCCGGATGTAAATAAAAATCCTTCGCTTCGAATTTTAACCTCCGGTGAAATCTCGAAAGCTAATTTTATTCCTCGACAAAAAATGCAGGTGTAACTAAAAATCCTTCGCTTGGAATTTCGACCTCCGGTAAAATCTCGAGAGTTAATTTTATTCCTCGACGAAGAATTCAGGTGTTACAAAAAATCCTTCGCTTCGAATTTCGACCTCCGGTAAAATCTCGAGAGATAATTTTATTCCTCATGGAAGAAGGCAGGTGTAAGTAAAAATCACGTTGCCCGTAAGAAGGCAGATTTTCTCTGTGAAATTCATGCAGAACTCGAACGCCATCTTCGTCGTCTCGTAGACGAGAAACTCGAGCGATTAAAAATTGATTACGTCGATGAAAAGTCGAGCTCTCGTTCAACGTCCGTCTCGTTATCAATTTTTTCCGCCCTTTATGCCGCCCCGCCGTCCAAGCGAAAATCTTCGTTAAACTCCTCCGTCTTTTCTATGGGTTCACGGGAGAATAGCGGGACGTTAAACGAGCTCCAACGAGTACGGGGGAATATATTGTCTCGCTTTTGTATCGAGGTCCGGCCGCACGGATCTCAATTACCAAAACTCTGCCCCTTGCCGCCGCTATTGCTGATTATTAACGCTCCATTCTCTGGCGCACGCATTTTCTGGGTATCGATTCGCAGTTTATTTTACTTTCATTTGTTCGGACGGCGGCGTGCGCGTGACGCGTTAACGCGACGAAATGCAATGCGATTGGTCGGTTCATTTAAAATTCCTAACGCGCAAAATTGACATTCATTGTGCCCTGCTAAGCGGAAAATTAAAGGGATGCGCCGTGCAAACGGCGGTCAACCCCTCTTTTCGTCATCGACCATTGGCCCGGTACGAGATCCGAAGACGATCGAACTTAACCCATTTGCATCCGTGAGCCTACTGATAAGCGCTAGATCTGGCATCGGTCACCGAAAGTCTACTGGTACGTATTAGGTCGACAACTAACTTTCCGCCGTTTTTTAACATTTTTTTAAAAAATACTTCTGAACCTTTCCCATCAAAGGAAGATGCTTCTGTTGGTTTAATCGCTCTTCGTCGAACTCGACTGGACGAGGTGCGTCTTCGAGGTTAAAATTTGAGTAAAAAATTGCGAGAAGCTTGCGCGACTTTGGAACCTTGATTAAAAGCAAAGAGAAGGAGGTGTCGAAAATGCTCATTTTTCTCAACTTGACATTCCATTCGAACGATGTGGAATGTAAGAGAAATTTATTTTTTAAAAAAAAGCGTAGATTACTACGAGTTCGTACTTGGCGGAGTAACGGAGTAAATACGCGAACTTGCTCGTCAGCTCACTTCCTTTCGTTATCAATCGTTGATGAAAGTGCGCTTATAATTATGGAGGATATACGCGGAAAAATTGCGCCTACGTTGCCGCCCCGTAGGATAATTCGATCGCGCATCAACTTTCGTTATTAATCGTGCCCGAATCGTATTAACGATTGCGATAGCGAACGAAAATTACGCTCTACATTCGCGTCGTTCGTTCTGAAATTTTGACGAAGTTAATAACGTTGCGAGAAGAACGGAGGCTGATGCGCGCACGAACAACACGAATTCTAAGCGAAGTCGAATGACGAGTCAAATGATTATTTTCCAAATTTCTTTCAATTGTTCGCCAAAATTTTTAATTTACGAAATTTTGTTTTACAAATTACTTATAAAGATGGAAATATACGTTTGACTATTTTATAAGTATAGGTTGTACGTTATTTTCTTCGATAAATTAACAATCTTTTTTTCTAGAAATCATTTGATCGCTTACGGTATGATTAGGTGTACAAAAATGGCGGTACGTTTGGTATTAAGCGGACGCATCGGTGCGAAATTAGTGGATGAGTTTTAAGTAAACGTCTTAAGCGTCGCTTTCGAAGCGATTAGCTTCTCAAGCCGAACGTAGGCGCGATGAATTTTTAACAGATGAATGTTTAAAAATTCATCGACTGAAAATTCCAATTAATGCGGGAACGCGTCACGCATCATCCTTAAGTTGTAAGAATTCCTACGAGAAGGCCGAAGTCGTCGTTATCGATTGAGTAGCTTAGCGAACTCAAAGTATCGCGCGCGAAATGCGGAGACCCGGTTTTCCAATCCCGACTGGCTCAACATTCGATTTTTGTCGTAGGCATTTCGAGAAAAGTTATAATCCTACATTAAAATCGACTTTGTCTCCCATATTCATGTTCGCGCGAAAGTTTGGTATTTTGCCTTCGGGAGTTCTTAATACTCCATAATTTTAAAATCCTTCGCAAACGTAATAATCCTCGACTATCGCCGGTAGAGCTTCAACGACTTTCGATATGCTCTCGATTACTCGTAATTCGTTTAACAAGGATTATATGGACTCGGATAATCTTCGACTATTGTGTAACACGCGTAACGCGTGTATTCGATTTTCAATGTGAACGTGGGTTCGACGTGTCATTTAAGCAAAATTTAACGAACAAGGACACGCTCTCGTATAATTTCGCCTCGATATTCCAATAACCCAATACTCGTCGATTCGAATAATATTAATTTTATTTTTAAATAAATGGAATCCCTCTTGACGGATCTCTAATTGTTTATATATTATTTAAAATTAATATTTAAATAATATAAAATATTATAAGTGTTTAATATTGATTAAATAATGTTTTATATTATTCAAATATTATTTAGACATTTAATGAAATTAATCATTATTAAAATTATACTTTCGAGTGAAAGCAGAAGATCGAACGTATCGATGGTCGATTTCGTAGCTGGACCCTTTCACCATCGGCGGAATAATTGCGAAAGGAACATGCGGATGACATCGACCACGCGCAATCGTGCGTCGTGCGTTTAGAATTTCGTTGTCGGTTAGTTCGCCGCTAGTTTTCCCGATTCTATTAATCGTCCCGTGCAAAAAGTTAGAATTAAAAGTACCTCCATCGACGTACTGTCAACGACGAGTTTCGCCTGTCGATTCGATTTGACGCGACGTCATCGGAAAAATATCGTCCACGCTATATCAGATTCGACGCGAGTACCTGCGAGTACGTACGAGTCGCGATTCCTACAAAACAATGCGCGTGTACGAGAATGAAATTACTTTTCCGGCTACGCGATCGGATAAAATCATTTTCAACTATAATTACGATCATTAATTATTAATCGCCGACTGTCCGTTTCTTCCTGAAGCGCTTTTTCCCAGTTCCATCAATTTTTCCCACGTTTCCTCGATTTCTGGTGCGTTAGTTCGAAATCGAATATCCACGATTCGCGCTTAATCGGCAAATTAACGTGCAAGTGACTTCGTAATTATTCAACAATTATGAAATGCTCATCGATTAACGATTTCGTTCCTCCCGTTGTTGAAATTAAAACAACCGCTTTGAGTCGAGTACCGATTTAATCTCGATCGGTTGTTCGATCTTTCGAAGTTCGTCGACGTTTTCCAGCGCCAAGTCGACAAGCCGATCGGCCGATCGGTCGGTTGGATGAATGTCACGATGACGAGAGAAAGAGAAATCGTCCGGGAAAAGAGAAGGAACGATAACGAGGAAATATCTCGATAGAAGGTGGATCGTAGCGGAGTCCACGACGACGATGCAAATAGGAGGAGCAGCGAGTGAATCGCCTTGGCTCGTTCCATACGTGATCACCGGTCGCGAAGCTGTCCGTGATTGCTCCAAAAATGAGCCTCTTCGCATCGGCAGCTTCATTCGGTAGCAAGGTAATGATCGAAAGGAAGAGAGAGACGAAAATACCGAGGTAAAGAGAGCGAAATTTACCATCTCTTTATCGATCGTAAATTATTTAACGAGGATTTAACGATAAAATTCGCAAGGCTATGATGAAATATGGAGAAGAGAGATCTCTGCTAAAATCATTATTTGCTAATTCGTCGCTGTACTCTCTATAGTCTCGGTACTGGCTAGTTTTTCACTGTAGTCTCGCTACTCATTAATTTTTTGCTACAATCTCGCTACTCGCTAATTTTTCCCTATAGTCTCGCTACTCGCTAGTTTTTCGCTATAATCTATTGGATAGTTCCTCGGTATAGTCTTGCTACTCACAAATTTTTCGCTATAGTCCCGCTACTCATAAATTTTTCGCTATAGTCTCGCTACTCGCTAGTTTCTTGGTATAGCCTTGCTACTCACTAGTTTTTCGCTATAATATCGCTACTCGATAGTTCCTCAGTATAGTCTCGCTACTCATTGTTCCTCGCTATAGTGATGCTACTCGCTAGTTTTTCGCTATAATCTCTCTATTGGATAGTTCCTAGGTATAGTCTCGCTACTCACAAATTTTTCGCTATAGTCTCGTTACTCGTTAGTTCTTCGCTATAATCTCGCTACTCACAAATTTTTCGCTATAATGTCGCTATTGGATAGTTCCTCAATACAGTCTCGCTACTCGCTAGGTTTTCGCTATAGTCTAGCTACTCGTTATAATCTCGCTACTGGCATTATAGCACGCTAGAGCACGAGGTAGAAGCCCCGAATCGTTTTACAAGATCGACTGAACATATGCCTGGCATTCTGGATTACGCACACTTCCAGAAACATCCATCTCCTACATTATTAAAAAGACGGGAACGAGGTGAGCCGCCGGAGAACGGAGAGGGTGAGAATACTTGTCGCAAGTTCTACTCCAGCCGGTCGTTCGACGAATGACTAAAGAGGAGGCGAACGTCGTCGCGCGTGCCTGTCTCGTTCACAGCGCGGACGTCCGTCGTCTTCGTAGACTGGTTCTAACGAGACATGCATTATGTACCGACTTTGCTCGCTCTTCTTGGGACGATGAATGAATGAGAGAGAAGAAGGGGCAAAGGAGAGAGAGAGAGAGAGAGAGAGAGAGAGAGAGACAGCAAAGGAGGAGGCGTAGAAGAGAACGACTACGAAGACGATGACGACGACAAGTAGAACGTAAGCGACGAATAACGAGCTCCAGCAAAGAAAATATCCCTCTGAATGCGGAAGGAAGGTGCCGAAAATTCGGCCGACTTTCGAGGAACGATTCTCACGAGTCGTTAACGGCGAATAATAAATACGTCGCATCGTAGCTTCGCCTTCTATGAGCACGTGGACGCGAGAATCCTAGAAAATACGTTTTTTACGTTTAGAATTTACGTCGATTGATTCGATCGGTCCTTGGATATTTTAATCCAAGAAGGGACTGTCGACTGTCATTCTTCTTCTACAATCAATCTTAGATCGCTTGTCACTTATACTTCGGAATGTTGATATTGATCCGAGTTCAGTCACTCCGAGCAACGAAAGGAACTCGTCTTGTTAACTCATAGGACTGACTCAATAGCTCAAGTGACGAAGTCCATTGACTCATAAGACTGGGTTCGTTACCTCATAGGACTGTCTCAGTAGCTCAAATTGCGGAGTCCATCTATTCTCATACGACCGATCCAATGGCTCAAATGGCAAAGTCCATTGGCTCACAGGACTGAATCCATTATCTCGTAGGACCGACTCGATTGCTCAAATGGCGAACTCGATCGACTCATAGGATCGAATCCGTTAGCTCATAGGACCGACTCGATTGCTCAAATGGCGAAGTCCGTCGACTCATAGGACCAAGTCCATTAGCTCACAGGACCGAATAGTCGATTCAGTGGCTCATAGGTCGGAGTCCATCGATAGCTCGTTCTCACGAATCAAATGTTGTACGACGATGATGACGTAAGATCGACACCGTAATAAAGAATCGCTAACGGATCTCCGCAGGCAACTCTCCTCGTTTCGTCGTATTCTATCGCGGTAAATTCAATATCCGAACGATCGAAGAGGTTTTCTCTCTCTCTCTCTCTCTCTCACTCTCACTCCACCATCTCTTCCTCCTCCGTCGCATTGAGTTTCCTT
>JAITYT010000350.1:103552-114469 GCA_025433975.1 Liostenogaster flavolineata
CAGTATTTTATAAGTACTTGACTTAGTTAGAAGAAAAATACGTGATACGAAGTAAGAATTATGAGAAATCGGTACCAGAATCGAGCAAACTCGAGGGAACTCAAACTGTCGTCGCGATTCTCTATCTTTTTAGCTATTTAGTTATTTAGCTATTTTTTTTATCAAATCGAGTGCCTGGTATCGTGCAGCAGTCGATGTAAACGATTCGAAAGAAAAAATTAGTCAATACCAGATAATTCAACGATAGAGAGCTTAACGATAGAGGCTCCAAAAATTCCTCCACGTTTCCCAAGATCGTCAGTCTTCCGAAAGAACTTTATTCGATTACCCCAATTAGTTGTAGGTGTCTCCGCTCACCGGGAGCCGAAATACGACGAAACGCAAGAGCGAGGCAAGGCAAAGAGAATCACCGGAAGCACGTACGCGCCTAAAGCCGTAATTAAATCATCCGACAGTTTATATTCCAGCTCCCACGTGCTTGAGTTAATTAATATTTGCAGTACGCGTTCCGTTTAATCGTTTACAACCGTCCTAATGGAGAGTCAACGAGGTGAGGAATGAAAAAAAGGGGGAAAAAGAGGGAAGAAAATTCGAGGAAAAAGAGATCAGTCCGGTGGAATTCGCACTCTTCCTTCGCAGTATCAAGCTGCAAAGGATTCGTTACGAACTGTGACGGATCGTATTTTCCCAAGGGAAGAACGCGAGGAATCGGCGTCTCGTTCGAAGGGGATGAGAAGAAGCATCGAGACACCGCGGGGAAAAAATTCTCTCGTGAAAGCTGTCGCTCATCGCGAAACTTTAATAACCTTTCTTTTGGCGCGGGCGTCTCAACTTTCGTTGTCGGTAATAAGTAGGCAGGGAACTCCCTTATCCGCGATAAATTTTTCTCCACTCACCGCCGTCATCTTTTACTCCAGATCCGTCGACAATTTTTTGCGCGAGATTAAAAACGTCCTCCGTGACTCGACGTCACTGCGACCTGCCACGAAAAAATTACGACTTTCGCTCGTAACATTGCCAAGGTGTTTCGCTCCACCGCCGATCATCGAAAGTTCCAAGCGGACTTGGCCGTGACGAAAATCGACGGTCCACTCGACGCGCGCAACGTCTTTCTTGGGTCTGTTAAAAGTCCCTAAGTAGATAAGGCTAGATAACTAGATAAAGGCTAAGCGTTAGAGGCTTCTAGTTGACTAGGAATCGCGCAAATATAATATCACAACTCGGTGTGGGTGAGGAATCGTTGTGAGGAAACGGCAGTGGGGAGAGAAGAGAGAAGAGAGCGTGGCGCTTGCGCCAAACGGAGGATCGAATATTACGGAAAGTTTTCAGGAAGATCGTGGGAAAGGTCGCTTTCATCGCTTCGAACTTCCGGCCTGAGGTCGCGCAGCTACGTTGTCGCGATGCAAAGAAACGAAGGGTTTGAATGCCTCTTTCTCTCTCTCTCTCTTTTTTATCTCTCTCTCTCTAACTGTCTATGTCTATCTATCTCGCTCTCTTTCTTCCTTTGGGGCCTTTATTGCCGTTGTGCCGTGAAATTGCTTTGACTAATGACCGTCATTCGTTCATAATCTCCTCCAGCTCCTCCTCCTTCTTCTTCTTCTTCTTCTCGCATCCTTCGTCTCCTCCGGCATCAAGGGAACGATAAAAACGTGGAATCAATCGAGACGCAGTTTCATTTACGAGAATCGTATCGTGATTCTACAGTTTCGACGAAACACGTTTGGCGATTCCGAACGATGACGGATGAGAACGTTCGAGCGTTATTATCGATTCTTTTGCAAGCGGGATTTTTGCGAGTTTTACGGAAGTAACTTTTCGTTTTTAGAAGTTCCTATCGATATCGAAAATTCGAATTCAATCGCGGCCTCTCCTCTCCGTGACGAATTCTTACGATTTCCGCAAAAGCGACTCGTTGACATCGCTTTTAGGCTTTTAGTGTTTAGAAATTTCTGTCGTGACCTTAAAGAGTTTTATGAAAAATGACTCGAACAAAAATTAACTTATAGATAACAATTAAAACGAATGTAAATAAATAATACATAAATAAATGTAATAATATAAAAAAATAATAATTCAAACAAAAATTCGAATTCAATCGCAGTCCCTCTTCTCCGTGACGAATTCTTACGATTTCCGCAAAAGCGACTCGTTGACATTGCTTTTCGTGTTTAGGAATTTGTATGGTGACTTTAAAGAATTTTACGAAAGTAACTTCTCGTCTTTAGAAATTCCTACTGGTCGTCGCGTTTTCGACGAATTACTCGAACGAAAATTCGGATTCAATCGCCTTCTTTCCCCTACAAAATGAATTTTTATAAAAGTAACACGGTGGTAGGTTACAACTACGAACCATGTCCGAAGCCGTATTCGCGTCGGTTTTGGGATGCTCGCGGTTGAAGCGCCCTTACGTGAAAATTCGCGTGAAAATTCCGCGAGATGTAAAGCCTCCTCGAGAAAAGCCAGCTGCTTCTTAACTGGTTGATTACTCGAGGAGTCGCTGCGGTTTCATAGCTTGCCGTTGGCTGGTTGGCTGGTGAACGTTCCTCTACGACGCTTTTCGCGTCGAAGAAAGCGCATTATTTGCTCTTCGAACGAGCGAATTGCGAGTGCTGGCCGTTAATAATCGCACGCGCCTTCACGGACGATTCTTTTTTTACTCGCGATATTCGTATATCTACGAGCCATGAGAAGCTCGTGTTGCGAAGTTAAAGCGAAAATTAATTAAAGTTAAATTAATTAGAGAAAGGATAATTAAAGTTCGCGCTTAAGTCGTTCGATGCGCGTCGAGAATTTGATTTTCTCAGAATTTTTTAAAATACTCGACAAAGTTCGCCTGTTGCGACGATCCTTGCTCAAAGTGTATTGATAATCGCGATGAAAATTCGATTTTCATCGATCCTGGTATCGACGTTTCGATAAGTCTTGCTTCGTACCACGTGTGTTTCTTCCAAATGAGCCAAGAATTTTTAAAATATTCGACAAGAGCAGGTGTAGCTGATAATTTTGCTGGAACCTTGGCTAATGGCGTGGAGGAACCGTCGGGCCAGGGGACGAGGGTACCTGCAAATACACCCGATTCTGTTTTTACGCGATTTTCATTTAACGCGAATCTGAAATTAAAATCTATTAACGGTAAACGTACCAACCGGGGTCAAACGATCCTTTTCAGAATCTACTTTAATCGTTTATATCGCTTGTAAGAATGGAAACACAAGTTTGACATTTAATATATAATATTGTACGATATATAAAATTAATTAATATATTAAAAAAAAACCCAAAAGCTCTACATCGATGAAATAATGATTCTACCCCAAAAATGGCAGAATGCTATAGATCAAAATGGAGCATACTTGGTTCGATAAGGTTCATTCAAACGTAAGAAAAATGTGATGTGAAATTTAGTACTGAAACGCTACGAACTTATTCCCCAACCCAATACATCTATAGATGTGTAAAAGCAGAATTAGGTGTATTACGAAAGGAAGGAACATTGCCTCGCGAACCGTGATGCCTATCATTTTTCACGGCGGACAAGGCGCCTTGACCCAGTCGTTTGGGTCGTTATCGTTTTTGTAAGCTGCCGCGTGAGGAAGCACCTGGTCACCTTCGTTTTTCCAACTCCTTGTCTCCTAACTTTTTTCCCCTCCCTTCTCACGTCCATTCTTAATCTAACCGCGACTTTTTCGACTCCAACCGCCGAAGATCGTCTCTCCGATGTTTCGTCGGCAACATCCATTGCCCTTGCGACTGGGTTATCGTAGCTCTTCCCCTTTTCGGCGCTCTTCTCCCTTCCCTTTTTGCCCTTACATCTTTTTCTTCTTCCTACCCTCGATTCCAGCTGGAAAGCAGTCGTTGCTCCGTTTTCTCGGTCGTATTTCACGCCGGTGTTTCCTTCCTTGCCTTTCTTCGCGCTTCTGGCGGTTCTTCTCAGCCCCCACCCCCACCACCCTTCCGACCTACCAAACCCATAAAGGAGACCAGCTTCCTTCCATCCGACTCTGCCGGCCACGATATCCGCGTAGCGCCCTTAAACGCTACGCAAGGCTGCACCGGCAATTCGAGCAAGTAGAACCGAATTTCGCGGACACCGTATTTCCTTGGGTATTTCGATATCTCCGGGAATTCTGGTCCGCGTGACGGCGTTAGAGGCGCGTTCCCGAAGGCGATACGCGATACGCTGGATCTTATATTCTAAGAGACCCCGACTGACGCCAGAAATACTTGCCTTCTCTGTCTGACTGATCTGCGTTTGATTTTGTCGGAGAAAAGTACGGCGAAATCAATTCTCGTACCTGGAAAAATGCGAGCAACGTCCCCGGAGGAAGGAAATACGTTCCAGCCGATATAAACCTAAAGGTTCTAATTGTTGAAGTCTAATCGATCTCATCCACGTACCTAGAAAAATTCGAGTAACATCCCCAAAAAAAGGAAATATCATACGTTTCGCCCAATCTAAATCTAAAGATTTCAATTGTTAAAGTCTAATCGATCTCATCCTCGTAGCTGGAAAGATGTAAGTAACGGCCGCAGAGATAATTTCCATCTAACCTAAATCTAAAGATTCTAACTGTTAAAGTCTGATCAACCTCATCTTCGTACCTAGAAAAATGTGAGTAACATCCCCGGAGGAAGGAAACACGTTTCACCCAATCTAAATCTAAAGATTCTAATTGTTAGCACCTAATCGATCTCACCCTCGTACCTGGAAAAATGCAAGTAAGGTTCGCAAAGGCAAGAGATCTTTCTACCCAATCCAAATCTAAAGATTCTAATTGTTAAAATCTAGTAGATCTCAAAAATGTACGCGTGTCTTTAGTTCCGGGTAGTTCGAAGTATCATTGTTATGATTTTTTGACGTAATGAATCCAACTGAACGCTTTCCTTCCAGCTTCCACAATTTAGATTCTTCTTTTCGGTTCTCGTCGAGATCGAGGAGATCGAAGTGGCTCGAGCGCGTGATTAAAACGCAGGAATATCGATTGTCGCTTTCACCTGCCGTCGAAATCGCGCGACGAGCCGAGGGAGAAGAAGGGAGACATCGGGTGCGTCGTTGCCCTTGCCTCGATCTCCCTTCGCCGATAGGCGCTGTCGCGATAAAAAAGAAACTAGAGGAGTCGCGCAGAGAGGATCTTAGCCTTTTATGCGAGGCTGCTGCTGCCTCTGGGCCATTCGTCTCTCCCGGAGGGAGGAGAGCTCGCCACCTTCAAAGCGGATTGCATCGCGAACCCGAGGCAATATTGCACCTTCTTCGAACCCGGGACGTATCGGCGCTACTTTCCCACGGATCCGATCGAGGAGTCGCGTTTGGTCAGGGCTGAATTTCCAACCTCGACGTTCCTAACCTCCGTTTCATTTCTATCCTCCATTTTGTTCAGTCCACTTCAGGATCGAGTCCAGTTCGGTCTTTGATCCAAGATTGCGTAACCGATCGTTTCGTCGATCCTAGCTGATGTTTGTCTAAGGTGCCTTCGAGGCTAGTGTTAGGAATAAATTTTACTTATTCTAGATTTTTATTCTTCCTAGACCTATATAGATGGCGTATATTAAAGTACTCTTAGTTCCTTAGAGATAGCGCTTTTTATAGATACGGAGATTCGTGTATAACCTAACGGCTAGAGAATCCTTGAAACGCCCTCTTCGATCAGCGCGGATCAGGGTGCCCGATACCTCGCAAATTGACCTTTTGAGCTCGTTTTCCAAGCGCAGTGCGAGAAAAATGTTTGAGGCCGAAGCTGAAGCAAATTTTAGCCTATGAGAAGCGATTAAAAAATAAAACGCTGTCAAACTCGTAATAAGTTAGAATACGTAATTCTTAATTCGAGAACGTCGATCAATCGACGTGAAGAAGGTGAACATTATAAATCACGTAATTAATTAACACTTGACGAGGACATCGAAGGTATGTCTACGTTTATAGACTCGATTATCCGCATAATCGAAGTACCAATGAAAGTTTTATAAAAAGAAATCGAGTCGTCGATCGTACGCGTTCGATTTTCATCGGCGATTGATAAAAAGCAATTGTTAGCCATTGCCAGGCTGCAGCTGATGCCAATAGATTCCTCGTTTCTGCCAGTTCGGTACGGACAGGCGCGAACACGGTGACCGAGACAATAGACGAGGTCTCCGTTGCAAATTCCCGTGGATTATCGGACATCTGGAGGCAGAGATGCTATCCAGAGGGATACCCTGTTTCACACCTTTCCGAATACCAATTGCCAGCAGCTTACGCAAACGCTTGCGCTCCGACGGCTGCCTCTATCGCGGTGTTCTCGTTCTTGAACGAAACAAAATGCGGCTTGAACGAAATATCGAAAGACGATCATGGAACAGCTCCAACGCGCGTTTTTTCGATAACGACACGCGACGACACGATATATTCTTTGTAGCGATAAGTATTTAGCAGCAGACGATGCTACATCATTTGTTTAGATTCTCTTGGATCTCGAGTATGTTCAATAGGCGTACGTATGATTATGCAAATGGCGACTTGGTTCGATAAGTCGCGTTTGACTCTGCTAGGAATGAATAACTCTGGAACAATACTTATTCTTTTTTATTATAACTGATTCTTACAACCGTTCCTTATCACCGTTCTATACTGGCTAGTCCCCTCGACTAGTCCCACACTTCTCCCTAATCCTAGATGTCGCTTCTAATAGATATGGGGATGTATATATCCCCTCCTAACAGACTCTGCACTTGTCTCTACAGACATAAACAATTTATAAACAATTAATTATATTTCTATCCAAATCAATAACACAATTTTAATTAACAATGTGTAAGAATTATAAAACGAGACAAGTTGTTTTAAATAAAAATGTTGACTCTAAGACTCTCTATACACCCAATTGTTTCCTACCACAACGTTCCGATACTTTCGTCGGCCGCGGTAGTCTTTGCTAGGTTATGATGAAAAATCGTCGAAAAGCAGCGAAACGACCAATTCGATCAAGACCACTGCGTCGATACATCCACCGAAGAATTCCTCGAAAGACTACGAACCGACCTGTTCCGTTCCTCACCGATTCGACCAAGAGCACGTATCCGTGCCTCGGCACATCCACTGAGCGAAACTTAGACTACGAAAGCAACGTAAGCCAATCGAAGTCGATCGAAGATATCCCCGAGACGGGGAACGCGCCGTTAGGACACCCCGAATGGAACTTCGATAATAATCCATTTCCCGAAGCTAACAAGATCGAGCCAGGTCGCTGGAAGGCGAGTTCAGCAGAGCGACGGCAGGCATCTGTCCGGCAGGAAGCAGCGCGTTGAATTTCATGAATGATTAACCGTCCACGAGTAACTTAGCCCTTTGTATAAACATTGATCAGCGGACGAGGTGAAACGGCTGGCGGGCTGCTCGTAAAAGACCATTGGTCGAGGGACGTCGCCCAGGCCGAGCGTCGAGACCTTCGTACGCTAGACAACAACGACGTCTACGTCGATCGATGGAAACGCGCACGCGGAACCTTGGGATGTCGTTGAGGAACAAAGGCTGCTCGGTGTAATTTACGCGCCACCCGATCGCAGACGCGCTCCAGCCTGGTCAGATTTAAAAGGAAACCGGCTCGGTCTCGCGGCTCCATGAAGAATCATCCTTCGTCAAAATTAATGCCGCGGCTTCGGCCCCGACACCAGCATTGTCGTCGTCGGCGAACGACCGCCTCCCACTGCGGCCAGTTCGTCTAGCGCGTCGCGGTATTCGTTGGAGTCGACTTTTTAGGTAAGCATTAGCTTCGTACATGGGAAAGGGGAAACCATTGATAGCCGCAAGATACCAAAAACGGTACATTTTATTCTATTGGTCAGGAAAGTCCGGAAAGTTCGTGCCGATTTTGAAGAAAAATGTTTTCTTTTTTTTCGGAAAAAGAATTAATTATATAATACATATAATTATTTATTTTATATTTATAATAAAATATATGATAAAAAATATAATATAAATAATAAAATAATAAGTACGTTTTTAAAAAACCGAAAATCAGCACGAACTTTCCGGACAACCCAATATATTCTAAATTTTAGACCAAACGTCTCAGACAGACGGCGGGTGGACGATTGACTGTCGCTAGTCTCCTATTTACACGCATTCACACGCACGCACTACAACCCTGCACTTAAGGACTTGCACGCGTGCATTCTCATACGTCACACTTCCAGACGATCGAGCTGAAAGCAGGCGAAAGAAGCTGAAAGTCTAGGGAAAGGACAGGATCGAATTGGAATTTTGTGGAATTAACGTTGGTGGACAGTTTGTAACTATGGAAAGACCGATGGTCTGATTAATTTGAAATTTTTGAAAAATGCGATGCTCTTTTGTACGTTTTAATCCTTCGATTTTTGATCGATGCATTAACGGGTCCATCGTATGATTTTATTGGTCATTTTCTACTCATTTCTGTGGAAAGGATTGCAGAGAGAGAGAGATGGATGGAAAGTTGAATTAGTTTGAAGCTCGTGGAACGTGTGATTTTCCGGAAATTACGACTGGAAGTTAGTTTCCTCGAGCCGTCCAGAGTCCATCGATTTTTGGGAGATGCAATTCGATCTGAAGAGTAATTTCGAAGCATCCGTAAGGACGTTCCAGTAGAAGGATCCTTGCCTACAAGAACGAATTAACGCGATGATTGAACGAAGATGATCGTACAGATGAAAGATACCAAAATAGCTGCGATTTCAAATTCGTGAAGCGAGCAACTCGCCCGAAACCGCCTTAATTTAAATTATTAATTGCTAATTAATTATTAAATTAATTAATTGCTAAACAGTAATTTCAAAACATTCCCAAGATGTCTCGAGGATATCAAAAGGAAAAGCGGCCATTGGCTCGCTTTAACGCGAATCCTTTTTGCCAGGACAATGCAAGCGTCTATCCGTGTCCCAGCGCCTCTGTGTGTGTGTGTGTGTGTTTCCGTCCGAGTTTATAGACTTATACGCCTTCCACGTATTCACGTTCGCCTTTTACATATTTACGCGTTTATGTAGAAACTTGAGCGCGTAACCGTGCGATACGTACTCGCGTACGCGTGTGCGTGCACGAGCGCACTTACACACGACCGAGCCAGAGCCGATTTCGCTGCCAGGAATTTAATAAGAATTGGGTCAATCCGGCGCGTACGTCGGTCGAAGTCTGTATTAAAATCCCTGTATAAGTTAATTATAGGCCTGTACAAGTTATTAAGAGGCGCGTGTGCGTTATTAAGGGCCCGCGTCGATTATTAATAAGTCTGTGTAAGTTATTAACGTACTCGTTAATAACGTCATGATCGTTGAGCGAATTAATCGATAAGACTTTATCTTCGGAAACGTGACGTTAGACGTTTCAGAAGCGGTAAAAATTGTCGATCGATTTATCCCTTCCCCAACGTTCGGTTTAACCTTCGACAAATTATTTAGATTATATTTTTTATCGTATGTTTTATTATATAATTAATTTTTGTCTTCAAAAAAAAGAAAAAATTCTCTTCAAAATCGGCACCGACTTCCCGGACAACCCAATATAAACCATAACTACTGACTGTCTTTACACGCGCCTTGCCCTTTCGTACGTCCATTTCACGATTCGAATTGGCACGATTGCTCGCCGAGCTGGTAAGGCAGTTCGCTGCCTTATCCGAATAAATCACAAAGATGAAATAGAAAATATAAAAAAGTAAATAAAAACGAAGTATTCGCTGGATTAAAAATGTTACGGCAATTTTGATGGGCATCCGAAGCAACGCGCGTCCGACGTGCCCATTGCCACGTCGCTCCGTTATCAATGCGTTGATAAAGGCAAACGATCGTCGTCCGACTCGACTAGGTCCACGACTGCGCGCGTCGCTCGGAATCCGACGAAAACTAGGCTGACTAGGCCGACGGGATATCGCGTCGCTTGGACGATCTCGAGACGGAGACGGGCCAACCGGGCGGCTGTAAAAACCCCTTCGGTCGGTTATTTCAAAGCCAGCGACGATTATTTTAAGATGTCACCGTCCTACAGGCTTTTACGAATGCACGCGTGCATCTAACACGCGCGCGGGTGTGTGCGTGCGTCGTACTACGAAAAACGGCGCTCGCTAATCCGCGCTACTCCAAAATGGCGACTAGCCAGCTGCCATTGTCTCCATTGAAAACTTTGCCCACGTTCGATAGAAACGCGACGTTTTTACGGGATAACGCGCTTACGTCGTCCCATGGCCGAATTTGCCAAGAAATGCGGGCGAACTTCGCTACGGCACGCCTTTCGCCACTGGACTTGGCCGCTCCTCCAACTTCGTCGAACTCGAGAGGCTCCAACTTCTTCGAGATCGAAGCCGTTGCCGAAGAATTCTTAGAAGGAGCGCGCGTAATTTCTGCCTGCGATAGAAGTAGGAAGGTCACGATCTCGATAATGGAGAAGGCGAGGAGAATTGGCTCCGTGTTAAGAGCCCGGCTATTTTTGAAACTGGGACGTTTTCGTGCTGAATGAATCGTAGGAAAAACGACGAAATTATTGGCTTGTCCGGAAAGTTCGTGCCGATTTTCTGTTTTTTTTTTTCTAACTTATTTATTATTTTATCATTTATATTAAATTCTTACTATATATTTTACTATATGTAATAAATAATTATATATATATATTATATAATTAATTCCTTTTCTTTGGAAAACATAAATCTTGAAAAAAAGAATAAATACAAAATAAACCCTACAAGTTCCTTCGACATCTTTAGAGTGTCAGCTACCCCTTGCATCTTCGCTTTACGGTGTTTTTCCCCATCGAAAAGCAATTTTTTATCGACGCACGAAATTCTTCTTTTTCTATCGTTACCACCGTAACTTTTGAACCAAATATTAAATCGTCATGAAATTTTTGTGGCTATCTTTCGAAGGTTAGTACTTTCTAACAAAAAATATTAATTTTGTATTCGTGGCGCCATCTGTCTG
>JAITYT010000350.1:171329-183014 GCA_025433975.1 Liostenogaster flavolineata
GTACACATGTGCTTTTAAATAATATTTTTTTATATTTATTATTGTAATAGATTATTGACAGAACAATTCTTAATTTTATCAATAATATAACAATAATATCATGAAAATATGATAATATTTTTATACAATAACGTATAACGTATAGTTTAAAGGATACGAATAAAAAGATTAAGAGTAGTATGAAATATTTTATATATTCAAATTTATATATTAAAACTTATGTAATAGTTCAATAGTAACATTCAATATATCAACTAGAGATATGTAAGTATCCGAAATACATAGGCTAAGTCGAGTCTGGCATTTTTTACAGGTTTCATCTTAGAAAAGTATGCTAACATATACATATAATCAATTTACCGGAGGATCGATTCGAAAGATTGTTTCCAATCGTATAAGATGCACAAACGTACAAAGTATTTAATAGTTTTTAAATGTTTCGAATCAAGTTGAGAGTAATTGAAATCGTAGGTATCCCTAACGTACACATATATTAAGATACTTTCAAAACCCTGTTTGAACTATACCGACGCTCGAATATTCACAACTTTAGATAGTTGTACTTTTTTGATATTGACTACATATCTATTTTGAATATCAACAACAGATATAATGTGCATATAAATAATGCAGTAGCACCAAACGCAAAAATCAATATTTATTATTTAACATGTACATTGATCCTAATTATTCGATTATTCGATTACGAGAAATTGTATCGAATTAAAATAAATTATTGATAAAAATATTCTTTAAATTATTAAAAAGATCGCTTAATTCGAATGTTGCTCATATCTTGTTAAATTTCTTAAAAACGAACCAACACAAAAAATTAGAAGAAACGTTATTCACTCTGCCATATTAAAAATCTGTAAAATTTAGAAATTTAGAAGTTTTCTATGGTGTTACTTTGAAAATATATAAAATATTATAGAATAAAAAATATTGAAGAATCGTTTAATCTAAAATCACTGCGAGCTTTTCTGATAAATTATCTTGCCGAAAGATATCGAATATGCTTAACATTACAAACTTATTTTTTGTAATGAATTATATTTTTAATGTGTACCTATTGTTACATCGGTTATTAATTTTAAATAAAAAGAAAGAATGGAATTTTATAAAGCAACATTCTATTTTAGATTAGGTAATAGAATAATTTATCTAAATTTATATTACATATACTTAATGTATGTTTTACATGTCATATTTATTCAAAGAAATATCTATATATAAAAATTTGTTATATTAATAAAAAATAAACACAGAGGATTATCAATAACTAGTTTGATCGTATCATATCTTATTAGTGGGAAGAATCACTGCTACTGCTGTTATTACTGCTTGAATTACTATCACTTGAGTCCGAGTCATTGTCCGAGGATGAACTTCCGCTACTACTGCTGGTGGTGCTACTATCCTCTGTAGAAGATGATTCGCTAGAATTAGAGCTACTCGATTGTTTTTTGATCTTCTTGTGTCTACGAGTCTTCTTTGTCTCTTTTCTTTGTTCTTCTCTATATTAAACAGGAATAATGACGAATGATTTCATTGCCGTAAAGCACTGTATTTTTAACAAATGAGATTCTAACAATAGTGTAATAGTTTTATCATCGAACGAAGCAAGTACAATATTATGAACGTCGATAGATTCGATATCTTTATGAAATGGTGGAAAGGACTGTCAAAGGGACTGTATAAGTAACGATAAAAAATATTAATACAGGAATCTAGACTTTCTAAATAGATATATAAAAATTTACATACGTTTTATTTTCATCTTGCTGTTGTAAAGCTTTCTTTAATTGTGTGGTCCGAGAAGATCTGTGTAAATACTTCCTTTTTCCTTTACATAAGTAACTCCAATGGCCTATTTCTAAGCACTTTTGACAACGCATTCCTTGCGGATATGGATTGCTATAAATGGAATATTATTAATAATAATGGACAATTATTAAGTACGGAAATAATTAAAAAATGACATCATTTCAGTTGACAATAATAACTATAAAAGCTATAAAAAAAAAACAGGGAAGTTTCGTGCAGGTTATCTTTAACGCCAATTTCTGAAATTAATTAAAATTATTAATTAAAATGATTATACTCCATTGTTCTTTGTCATTACAGAAGAAACTTATCGTGTTCCAAAAAAAAAGTCGAACCACAATCGGCTCTACATTTCCCCTGTTTTTTTTAATCACATTGAAATAATTTCATTATACTTATATTTACTCACGTTTTCTTTAATAATTTTAGTTTGTTCGAGTTCATTTTCTATCCGTAATCATAATTCAACAGTGGAAATATAAAAATTACTTTGAACGATTTGTTTACTTGCGAACAAAGTTTACTTTACGTAGGTTATTTTGCGTTAGTCATATATATCTGAGATTAACTGTTAACACTGAATGTAGTAATATTATCCTTATTATAAATCATCGTTACCACCATTAAAGAAAAATATGTATACCTAGTATATATACCTATAGGTATCATGCCAAATGTAAAAAAAGAAACAAACGTTTTGAATCAATGACAAAATTACTAACTTCATCGTTCTATTTGTACTTGAAATTTTGATAAATTCCCGAAGAATTTTTATTTAAATTTATTGCGAAGAATAGAGAATTATACGTTGTGATTTTTTAAACAATTGTTACATTTGTATATGTCATTACAAAAAAACGATTAAAATCATGTACTGTGAATGTGACAATAAGCAATTCGCATTGGATGATAAACAATTAAAATTAAACGAAAATTCATTTTCGCTGATGGAATATATTAATAAAATTCTAGAACTGAATATAATTAAAGATGTAGAGCACATGTTTCATGAAACATATCAGCAAAAAGAGGAAACGATTAAAAATATATACGCTAAATCGGTAACAAATTTATAAATCATCTTATTCGTGCCTTCAACTGATAATATAATTCTATTAACTTTATTTATCCTTATTTCGTTCAATCGATATAATCATGTATTTTTACGGAGTAAATGTAATTCTTATAATATTATGTAACGTTTATGTTGTATTAAATTGAAATGAGAATAAATATATTATAACATCTTTGTAGAACAACATGTATCATGATCTATGGACCGCTAGAGATCAATTTTGCCAACAAGCATGGAATTTTTCGTTTAAACACAATTTTAATACAATCTTTAATCAATACCCGTATATTACAAATTGCATTAAACACGAAGAATATGAATATAAAACTCCAGCGTTGTGTATGAGAGATAAAACTTATTTTAAGCCAACTTTAATTTATATATATATAAATAAAATAATAACAAAATAAAATATATTTTATGACAATGACTATATTAGGTACGGGACAAAATCAAGAAATGTGTCAAATCATAAATGAAATTGATTTGATAAAACAAAATATTTACGCTGTTACTTCTAATAAAAGCAAAAAACAAACAATAGAAAATCTTTCTTTAACGCTAGAAAAATTGAAATTATTCTCGACGGAAATTTCTGATTCACTTAGGTACACGCGTATATTTGATTACGTTTTATTTAATAAATAGATGAATAATTTAATACAAAAATGATATAGCCGTTATTCTTAAATTATCTTATAATATGACACAATTTATATTAAAAAATTTTACGCAATCATATTATATGTGAAAAAATAAATACACGTATTAATGTATTTATAATAATTACTTTATGAATCATTTTTAGGTTAATTAATACAATCAAACCTACCGTTGAAGTAAACAAACTAGCTTCTTCCACGGTAGAAAATTGTGTACTATCCATTTGGGAACAGAATAATAAGAGATATAAATCCACTAATGGTAAACATAGTTTACATATAATATTAATTAAATATACATAGATTATTCGACAACATATATTTTTTATCGGTAATGTATAGATAATTTAAAAATGATATTTCAAATTTGTTATGTTTGGCAATTATATTTATACATTAAAATAATTATTTTATCTGTAGTAATAAAAGATGATAAAAAGATGTTTACTGACGTCAATAAAGATGATACTCCGATATTTATAAGTGCGAAAAAATTATTGATTAAAGATCACAACTCTCATTCATTGGTTTCGATTCAAAGAAAAAATGTAATATTTAAATCAAAAACTAAACTCAGCAATGTAAGAAAGGTACAGAAAATTTCAATTATTTTAATTTATACATGGGGTATGCCATTTGTTTATAAAGCTTTTCTTACCTGCTATTCTATTCCATTTATCTTTACAGTATGTTCCAAAAAAACCTAATATAGTAAAATTTTCTGTGAAGAAACAAAGTAAAATTTCTTTAAATTTTGAGAAGAGGAAGCAACTTAAATATTAATAAATATTATATATAATTGAAGTTATATATTTTTAAGTCATACTTAATTTTTTAAATCAATACGATTTTTTATTGTAAGTATGATTTTGTGTCTATCCATTTCTAAATAAACAAACATTTGTACGTGTTATCAGATATGTCAAATTGTCAATCTACTTTTATCGTTTAAATTAATTACAAAAGGATAAAATCGATAACGATCTAAAGTAGGAAAATTCCCGTTTTTCGTTTGTTTCTTTAATAATGCAGGAACGCAAAGCAAAAGTACCTATTTTACAGTATATCCATATATTTATAAATATTTATACAGCATTCTATACGATTACGTAATATACATTAAATTACATTAATGTTATATTTATTTTGAATTGTACATATAATGTTACGCTCGTCAGACTACTTAACGGAGTCATGATTTAAGAATAGATTCTCAAATACCACGCGCATTTCCAAATCATGGGAGTTGTTTGTCACTTACTTATTTTAAAACTGTTAAACAGTTTATCACAACAAATTGTATTGTAGCATCTTGGCAACATGGCTTACATATTTAATGTGATATATTTTTGTTCATTTTTAAATTTGTATCCAGTATGTATTAATATTGGCTATACATTAATTACTGAAATAATTTCTTTCTTGTACAAACGTTTATCGATTAGTAGATAAACGATCTACAAGAACTTTTGTGTTTGGATTGTATATCCTTTTTACGATATTAGTTAGTAAAAATATTATAATTTCCGCTTCTAAAATATTTTTTTAAAAAATGATGCGTAAGGTCGCATGTATTATAAATATTATAGATCATTTTATAGATATTATAAGTTTCGGAAATGGATAAATCTTTAAAATAAACTTGAATACAGTACTTAGATATTTAATTCGTCTAAATTTTATTTTGATAACGCACTTATTCATTTGGAAATTTCTTTTTCAATATCAAGGTGTTAATAAAATTGTAGAAAAAGTATAAGTATCTGTCAAAAGTTCTTGTAGTATTTATAATATAATAAATTAAATCATTCAACAGATCGAACCATAAAACAACACGATATCATAATCTAGTCTTAACATCATAATGCATATTTAATTACTAGTAGCATGTAAAGTTTTTTTAGATTTAATCGATAGTTTGTTATGTTACATTTTCAATATAACATGTCAATGTCGTTATAACGTGCTATATAAAATTTTGAAAATATTAGTCAAAATAACTTATTAACAATACATTATCATAATCATTCGTTATAACAGCAACATTACAAAATTATGAATATATAATAATAATAATAATATTATTAAAAATGGTGTGGTATAAGATAATTGATAAAAATTAAAACATCTAGACAATTACGATATCTGAAGATACTACAACTTGGGATAGATTACGCATTCGGCACTTCAGTAATATTTATAACTGACGCGTAATGCTTTAAATACATGATATATATAAACTAAAAGATATATCTAACAATTATTAGCATAAAATGCAAGGTAATGAAACATTATTTCGATTTGTGATCAAGATTTACATGATTGTAGCAGATTAAATATTTTTCTTCCTGCACAGCCATAAAGTAGCGAATAAAGTTTAACAAGATACACTTATTTTCCACAGTAATCTTTTTTGTACGAATATTCTATGCGTTAAAAGTATCTTAAAAGACCATATATTTTACTTTAAATCATATATTTTATTTTAATAAACTTCTTAATTGGGATAATCTTAAAAATATTCTTGCATACTATTTGTATTTAAAAATAATGTTTACAAAATTATTTAAAGCACTTTATAGGTATAGTCGCTTACAATGTGAACCAACGTACTATTCTCTCTTCGTGAAAAAAAGAATAAAATACTACGATGCTTAGTAACAAGTATGCAATCTAAAATTTTACAGGTATTTTAAAATTATAATTGACTGTAAATAGTTACAATTGTATTTTAGTACGACTAACTCGGTGTTTCATTATCTCAATCACGATTCCTTTTACATTAATTTTGTTGGCAATTCTGACATGTATAAGCATAGCAATTATTATTAAACAATAATTTTGAATAGAAGTAAATGTGTTCATAATATTCTTAATGCATTATTAAAATTAGATTAAACGGTTGAAATATCACACTCAAGTTATAATTTTACTTTTTTCTACAAGTAAAATGTAGTAGTACATATATGCAGAGACAAACAGAGCCATTAAGTAAATTCTTATGTAATGTTTTTATATTGCTTATATAATATATCGTATAATAAAAGAAGAATAACATTGCTAGCAAGTCACAATAATACAGAATAATATTTGTTATATGACACAGACAAGCATAACAATAATATAGTTGCAAAGTATTATGAAGTATAAATCATTAATAGAAAAAACATCACATTGATAAATGTTAAAATTAAGGGGAGAGAACTTCTTAAATCGTAGAAGAATATATATATGTATATATATGTATATATGTATATAAGTATATATATATATACTTATATATAATTATATATACTATATATAATTATTTGAACCTGGGACTTCGTTAGTCCTAAAAGTAGTATATTAAATGCCAACATTTTTCTTCCTGCCATAAAATAGCACAAATAGAAGATTGCGTATAAGTATGGTCAGAATTCACACCAAAGAGAGAAGATCGATAAGTTAATGGTAATAATAACAAGCACATGTAATGCAAGTACAGAACATAGGGATAAACGAAATAGAAAGTAACAACTAGTAGAGAAAATATGTAAAAATATGTAAAAATATTGGCAATGGCAATAATAAGAGTAGTCGTCTCCGGTGCTACGAAAATTCGGACTCAAATTCATTAGATATAAATTTCCTTATATGACATTAGCAGAATGGATACTAATGTACCTGTAAATAACAGTGTAATGCACATACGGATATATCTTCAAGAACATCTTTCATATAATTATTTAACACTTACATTGGCACTATTTTTTGTGTACAGTCAAGAGAATGCCATGAATAAGAAAAATACAACTTTATGTCAGCGTATACTTAAATATATTTATTATTACTTTTACGTTTATATTTGGCAGCATCAACCATATATATTAACAATTTATTTCAGAATAGCTATGGGAACACCTAATTAACAAGAGGATAATCATCTACACATAAACAGTTCTCTAACTGTGCTGTAATGTCTAATATTCTTAATAATACTTTAATTACGATGAATCAATGAGAGTAAAGAAGTATCTCTTATACTTTGAGTTAATATGAAAGCAAAAAATCCATAACTTTGTGAATATACTTTCTGCAAAAAATGACTCATTCCAGTATAAATCTCTCTTGACTGACACTATGTGATCGTGTAGGAGCGAAGATAATTTACTTAATTGTAAATGCTTGTACGCATTAGTCATTAAAATAAGAATAGAGATTACTGTGTGAAAGTTTGTGCCGCTTAGAAAGATATATTCATGAAACTGACATAGAAGTGTATAAATAAGTATTTTCAACTTACGTATAAGTATACTCTGATGTAAGATATACGATACTAATGCAACACGTCATAATAGACGTCGAATTAAATCGCTGCGAAATACAAAATCATCGTTATAATCGTGAACATCGTTATCCTTACATTTATAGTCAATTGATATATTTAATACTATAGCTTCGTATATTGAGAAAAGAAAAAAAATAAAACAAAATAAGATAAAAGGAAAAGTGCTATTTTCGTATAATTCACTAAGCTACTCGAATAGATAATTTTTTAATCTTGAAAGAAGAAGCCTCTTCTTAGGACGTCACTAATACAATAATCATATCCTAAACTGAATTAATAACGAAATGTTATTTATCGATTAAAATAATTAAATTTAAACTAAATAATTTAAATTACAAAAAACAAAACGCAACATTAAACTATGCTAATTAAACTTAAACGTATAGTTTTGCTAATACAATATTTTTGGATTAAGTAATAAAAAAAGAAAGATGATTACGCTATAATTCCATTGATGCCGATTCTTAACTTCTCATTTGCTTTAAAATAAGAAAAAACGTTTGCATTGATTTCAATGCAATTATAACTTAAAATGCGGACTTATTTCCATCTACATTGCAAACCAATTTAATCACTCTCGAGTGCATCTAAAATATTAAAAAGGATACACTCGTCATATCGTAAATGATAAAATTTGTGCATCTGCTAGTATAATAATAGATGTTTTTGAAATAAAATACATCATTCGGCTTTATTAATATTGCACGATTCAATATTGATAATATTAACTAAAAATGTAACATAAATTAATGTCTAATACTCGACATTTGTCAAATTTAAGAAAATGAAGAAAAAGTGTTCATTTAAAAATTGATTTAGCACCTGATTTAGCTTAATTTGTTAAATATACGTTCTATGTATAACATACATAGTTTTACAAGAGAAAACGTGTGAAATATAAAATAATAAAATATAAATAATTTCCATTATTTTCGAAATATATATTTCAATATACAAGATAGTCAATTTCATTATCATAATATATCAAAATAAATATGTTAAAATATTTAATTCGTTTTAATATCAAAAGAAGAATATTGTACACAAACTTTGCATAAAGATATTCCATTTTAAGATCGAATACTATCATCGATGAATCTGTTTCTATATTTTTTTGTACTAACAAGATCGTGTGTGTGTGTGTGTGTGTGTGTGCGTGCGCGTGTGTGGGTGTGGGTGCGCGCGCGGGCATGTGTATATATACGTGTATCTCATATTACTACAGTATCTAAAATATGTCATTATCATTTGTTTGCAAAATAAACGTCCAATACAGCACCAATTACACATTTAATTTTCTTTATACTGAAAACATATTGCAAATGCATATTATTCATTTTGTAACAATAAAAATATTGCTCACTTTATACAATGCACATCGATAACATTAATATGTTGTTATTTAAGTGAGATCATTGTAATATTATTACATTCTGTATCACATTTTAAGAATCGACATCCATGTGATGTACAGAAGCCTAGTTGGGTTACATCGATCGATACGGACCTTGCATCTTCAGAAATTGAATTACTAACGACGGACCTCCGGCGACTATATCCGATGGAATTTGAGATAAGGGACAATTTTCAATGGACATAATACAAAGATTCGTGCACAGGGCTAATTCGAAAGGTAAATTGTGCAAGTTCGCATTATCGTTTACGTAAAGCGTCTCCAGATTTTCTAAAGTTCCAATTTCCTCGGGCAGATAATTAAGATTATTTTCCCCTATGCTTAAGTGCGTTAAATTCGTTAAGTGTCCGATTGCCCTCGGCAAAGAAGTTACCTGATTCGACTGCAAGATGAGTTTCTGTAAATCTCGTAAAAATCCAATTTCATTGGGAAGCGATTCGATTTTATTTTCTTCGAGATCTAGGACTCTGAGTTTACGTAAATTCGCTATGCTCGCAGGGATACGTTTCAATAAATTGTTGGACAGTATCAGGATCTCTAAACTTTGAAGGCATTGAATATCGTCTGGAATTTTTGTAAGCTGATTTGTACCAAGATTTAACTCGACCATATTCACCCATGCGCCTATATCTAACGGCAAAGCGGTCAGTTGATTCTCCTTCATGTTCAATTTGGTTAAATTCTGAGCTCTAGAAAAGATACCGTAAGGTATTTTATCAATTTGATTATGTTCAAGATTGATAGAGTATACGTTCGTAAATTGGGATGGTCCTCCGGATGGATAAGCAGTGAAAGCGTTTCTAGACAACGTAATCGTCTTTAAATCCGAAAGGCTGGAGAGAAGTCCGTCTGGCAGTTGAGAGACTTGATTCCCTTCGACGCTGAACTCGTCCATCGATTTACAATTGGCCAACGACTTCGGAATATTGGACAATCGATTGTAACGAAGTCCCAATCTCGTCAACGCTATCAGGTTCCCGATGGTCTCCGGTATATCCAAAAGCTCGTTATGCTGCAGATCCAGGGTCGACAATTGGACGCAATATCCAATCTCTTCCGGTAGATGTTCCAGGTGATTGTGAGACACGTCGAATGTTATCAAGTTGACCAGCTTGCCGATACCGGCCGGTAGCTCCTTGATCTTGTTCTCCCTCAGGCTGAGCATCGTCAAATTCATTAAATTACGTATGTTGTCGCTGACGTATCTGACGCGATTGAAGCGCAAAAATAGGGTAGTGAGGGACGTCAGCTTGTAGACGACGTCCGGTATCTCATTAAGTTTGTTATGCCTTAGATCGAGTACCCGCAAGGACCTCAAGTGTTTCAAGGTGTTGGGCAAGCTGGTGAGGGAGTTCTCGCTGAGCGCTAGGGTCTCCAAGTTGGAGAGGCAGCCGATCTCCGGCGGGAGAGTCGCCAGTTTGTTGCCATAAAGGTAGAATTCGACTAAGTGGGTTAAATCTCGCACGGTACTGGGTAGCTGGGTGATGCTGGACTTGCTAAGATCGAGGCGCTTCACGCATTCCTCCTTGCACCTGACGAACTCCTTGGACACGTCTAGGTCTGCCTGTATCGGCTTCCCTTTCTTGGTGGTCGGTTTGGGCTTGTTAGACTCCGGATGCTTCACCGTGACCGTCTTCTTGGTGTCGGGGCCTCCTATCGAAGCGCTCGAGAGTTTCTTCTCCTTCGACTGCTCCTTGTTGTCCCTCAGAACCTCTACAGCTTCCGGCATCTCGCCAGCCGTACAGGTGGTCAAGCCGCAGCCCTCCAGGTATTCGGGTATATCTTGTTCCTTCATGTAAAAAGTTGGCAAGTCCTCCCGGAGGTCCTCGCGATTCCTCTTCTCCTCCGATAAACAAACTGTCGAAAGATTACCCACACCCGACCTGTATTTGTTCGACTTTTTCATAATCCAAAACGCACTACCTATCGTCGACTGCCTCTTCCTCCTCTTCTTCTTCTTCCTCTTCTTCCTCTTCTTCTTCTTCTTCGAGATTTTCCTTTTCCAGCCTCTCTATGACATTACGCACGTATTTTTATAAACTCCCTTCCTCGTAAGTATTGACATTATCGACTTCGTCCACTCTGCGCAGCGCAAACGCGAACGCTCACCAGATGACAGAGTAGCTAACAAATATTTATTATAGTTCGAAAATCCGTCCTTCGCAGCGCCAACACCTCCGTTGCTTCCGCTCCGAAATTCCACCTTTCGCGAACCAACCGACGCGAGATCCGTCGCGCTCGATCGGTTATCGATTCACGAGAGGTCGCCGATGCCCTTGAAAATTCTATTTACCTTTAAAACCATCCTTACGTGCGAGCCGTACGTTAATTTTATACATATATACGCATATATATACATATACGTATATATATATATATA
>JAITYT010000350.1:183194-198834 GCA_025433975.1 Liostenogaster flavolineata
CGACGGTGCGTTCGGGATCCAGGCGATAACGTCGCGTCGATTTTTTTTAACCTTACTTTTATCAAACTCGCCTATTCGAATTATTTATTTCACCGCTCTGCCGTTCGTAAAATAAAAATAGCTTCGATAAAAACATTCCTATCGATTCGTTAACTCCGCGATAATTGACGATAATTTACGTGTAAACGATCGGCTTTGCTTAAGTTTCGTTACGTGCGAATGCAAACGAATCGTGATGCAATAGCGCCCGAAATCGTCGAATTTCTCCCATTGGGACGTACGATCGATATTTCAAAAAGACGCTCTTAATTTTTGTTCTATGAATCGTTCGCTTCGGCTCCTCGATTATTCGCTTTTAATTATGACGATCGTTCGAACGTCGAATTGTACTTCGTCCGTTTAACGAGGCAAAGCTGCGCGCGATGGCACGACCGAGCGTCGTGGAATGAAGTTTAAAAAAAAAAAAAAGAAAAAGGAACGAAATGACAGCCTGATCAGGGGTTAAAAACGTGTAACGATAATGTAATACTTGGGAAAATCGTTGAAAAATGTCGACGTTCGTCGAATCCAAGGAAGATAAGGGCCAAGAGGGTCCAATTCGATGTATATTTTTCTCCGAGTTTCATCACATCGCCGGACCAAAAATTACCTGTCAGGTTAAGAAATATCTTCGCGATTAATTGTTTTATATATGTGTGTGTGTGTGTGTGTGTGATATCCTTTCAACGAATCGTTTTTCTCTTTTAGGTACCCGATAATTTTGTATCGAAGGACATCTTTGACAACGTCAGCGTTTACATTATACCTAAAGCACAATTGCAGAGGAGCACCATCACCGTGTACGTTCGGCATTCCTTATTACTGATACTGGTAATTTATCTGGCGATCGTATGAAAATCTTTGTATCATTGCAGAACGATGAAAGATTACAAGATCTTAGGGTTTCCTGTGAAAATCGATGACAAAAAGTACGCAAGAAATGCATTTTATTTCAATATCTGTTTCGTATGCGATGCAGAAGCTCGTACCGTACACTACGAGCCTGTAGTAAAAAAGATATCAGATTTCTTGGTATACACTTAGTAATCTCAGTATTGTTTATATTAAACGCTTTACAAGAATGCACGGGAACATCACGAATATTTTTTTATTTGTCAGATGGCATTAGAAATTGAGAATTGTTTCTTGTCTGTATCGGACGATAAAACGCGATTAGCGGACATGCTTAGACAAGTTATGCAGGACTTGAATTTACACAAGATGTGTACCTTGACCGGTGAGTGGATCTAGTAAAGATTGGATTCGTCGGAAGGAGGGTGTGATATACGAAGCGCGAAATATTGCAGCGGGAACGATGACGTCTCATCTGAAGGTGGTGAAATTAGCACCGGAACCCAAACCGGTTCTCGATCATCAGGTACCGATATTTTTGGAAGGGCGAGAAGCGTTTCATAACGATCAGTGGGATTTAACTACTCAACAAGTGTTGCCTTATATAGACGGATTCAATCACGTAGCTCGCATAGCGGCCGAAGCGGACGTCGAAAACAATTTGGTTAAAAGCTGTGTACAAAATTTGGCGTGAGTAGCGAACAGAATCTTGATCTATCGATTTTCGTTCGAAGGGATTCCTTGGAAAAACAGTTGTGTAATCCGCTGTTGATACTTTTACAGGTATTATGGTGTTGTAACTTTGATTCCAATATTTCAGTACAGTAATGTTTACGCAGCAACTCCGAAATTGAAACAATTGGCGGAGGATGTAGGATTGCAAGAGAGATGCGTTGCGTATGCATCTAAATCGCGTAAGTGTAAATTTATATTACGGCGCAATGTCTTAAAGGTGATCTAAATTATGTTTTATAGCTAGACAACTGGCTTATCTTAGGGATATATATCGCATGTATTCGAGTATGACACACGGTAGCAGCATGAGAGATTTGTGTCAACGCTTAAATCCTCAAAACCTACGGATTAACGAACGAAGATTGGTACAATTTGGATTGATCGAGGGCCTTATCAGAAGAGTATACAAGGTTCGCTTTTTGTACTGTGACTCGTTAAAGGGCGCTTGTTACCTTTGAAAAGATCGACTCTTAATTAATTAAAATGCAATTTGTAATTGCAGTATCCTATACATCTACCAGGAACGATTTACAACGAGGAAACGCGTAACAATCCAGCTTACAAGTATTTCACAGGCACTTACAATTTGGATGAGATTTGTTGCAGTACTGGTCAGTGCGTAGCACAAATTGAAGAAATTGTCGAGCAGGATCCAAACATCGTTATGTTATGGAAGTAATATTATCGATAAATAACTTTAAAAAAGACTTACGATCTTCGTGAATTATTTTATACTGATATTCCGTATCTATAACGTACTTAAACGTTAAAGTTGTAAATATATAACTGTACAGTTAAAAGAATAAGACTTTTTTCTTATCGATCGTAGCTAGTAGAATTGTATTTTGTTCAACGTTTTCTTCGATCCTTCAAATCGTTTGCCGATGTTACTGGATATTTTCAATCATGCGTTTTACGTCGTTTACGTATATTTCAGGTACTTTGTTTTCTCTCATTTCGTTGCATTTACGTTCCATAGCGTCGTATAATTTCTTCTTACGTAAAGCGGCTTCGGTACGAATTATTAAGCCTTCTTCGAACATATTTTGTCGCGTTTGTATACGTTCTTTTTCTTTTTCATTGACCTGTTAAAAGAAGAAATAACATACGCTATCAAGTGGGGAGAAAAGCGGAGAATTTAAGAAAAAATTTTAGATAAATTCCGAGAGTCGTACTTGTTTTAATATTTCACTGCGATGTATCAGAGCTTCTTGCTGTTTTTTCTCTCGTTCTCTCTTCTCACGGCAAAATGTTGCTTTCTGAACGTGCAGAATTCTTTCAAATTCTCGTCTATCTCGTTCGATCTCGATAGCTTGCATTATTCTTTTATTTTTGATTTGTTCTTCCCTCTCTTTTCGTAAATTAGCAACAGTTTCCATCTTCCTTAATACTTCTTCCTTTTCCTTTCGTCTCCATTCTCGCTCTACTTCTTCTTGTATTCGTTCCGCATTTATTTCGTCAATATTCATCTGAAAGAAACTACGGTTAGTCGTACGAAGAAAGAATTTAAATTTCAAACGTTTTATGATAAATCGTTCGCAATTTTCGACATTTTTTTCTTTTTTATTATATCTTCGATGTTTCTGCATATTATTTTAACGACTAATACTCGTAAATCTTGGGTGTGTTTCGCTTGTGTCGCCAAGCGTTCTTTGTCACTTTCTTTTCGCGATTTTTCTAATCTCCGTTCCTCGGCTAGTTGGGCATTTCTCTCGTTCTGAAGTCGTTGATATTCCCTTATTCTGAAATACATTATATAATTACGTTTCAGTAAAGAGAATTATATCTAAATCTCGAGAAACGATCACCTCAAATCCATAATTCTGTTTTCCTCTTTGTCCATAGCTTTAAAGTGTCGCAACTGTTCATTCGCCTCTTTAAGATCTTGACGAATCTGTATACTTTCGATCTCTTTACGCTGCAATTTCTCGATCTCCCTTTCTTGCCAAGCTATGTTGCTTATATTGATAAGATAGCTCTCTTCCTGCTTCCTCTCGAATTCAAGGATTTGTTGTGCTTCGTTCTCTTTGATTTGATTTTTCAAGATCTTTGCGAATTCTTGTTTTTTAGCCGTTTCTTCGCGTTCCTTTTTCAACTCTTCCTTGATTGCCCACCTTCTTTCATTCTCCATCATGTCGTTCAAACGTTTATCTTCCTCGGCTAATTCGCGTTCTATCAATCTTTTTTCCGCTATCTGCGAATTAAATAATATTCGAGAAGATTAGAAAAATATTACATTACATCATTGTAGCAAATCGATATCGATATTACGCATCGACTGGATCAAGTTTTAATATTTCGTTTCCGTCGTTTAGAAAGATAGGAAGTTACCTGAGCATCTCTGACTGCCCGGCACTTCGCTTCCAAGATTATCTTATTACACTTTTGAATCTCTTCCTCTTGTTCAAGCTTAAGATTTTGCGCCCTTTCGAGTACGTGCATCGTCCTTCTCTCTGCTTCTTCCTCGATCTCGTTCAAAATCTTACCTTTCTCGTGGGATCTCATCATATCCATCTTGCGAATCGCCTCTTTTCGTTCCATGCTCTCCTTTAACAATCTTTCCCTTTCTTTCGCAGCGGCCAAAAGGGCAGCTTGCCTTTCCTCTTTCGAGACATACTGACTATTATTTCGAATATTCTCGTATTCCTTTCTCGAAATGATCAATGGCCTTTTCGTAAGTACTTTCGAATTCGTTTTGGCACGTACCTTCTCCGCCTGAAAGAAATAAACTCGATGTAAGAATGTCCGATTCTGTCTCGTCGCTTGACATCGACTAAGAAATTTAACAAACATTCCATTCTTTTAAATAACACTTCGACGAACATCCAATCAAATTCTTTTAATATTATAATACATATATAATAATATATAGATATTCTTATATATATATATATAATATTTAAAAAATTATAATATATATAATATATAATTTTTTAATATTATAATGAAAAAAAATTGTTAAAAATTGTCGATCGAAACGCTCCGCACTCGCAACGAATCGAAGTACCGATGGGATCGTAATACATATTCTTTACCTCTTTCTCTTCTTGCGAGCTACGTCTGCTCAAGCTCGCAGACCTGACCGACAAAACCTTTGGACGATTCTCCGAGGCGTCCAGATCGAATTTTGAATTCTCACTTAACTTCGATTTACGCTTGAACATTCCATTCCGAGAGGGGATGTCCGTATCACCCTCTGTATCGATGCATACCCTTGGCATGATCTTATCAGTTGATTTTTACTATCGGTCGATGGAGTCTCATTCGAAAGAGGAACCAAGAAACCCGTTACGAAGTTTACACAGCACTGAAGATGCCGTTGTTCGCTCTGTTATTTCTCCCTTCAACGAAGTTACGTACGGATGCATCGAGATAATAAATAAATAATTTAATACGATATATATTATACTTGATTATATCTTATATTATTATACTTACTTAATATATTTTATTTATAATATAATATATATATAATAAATAATAATAGTTTAATATAATAATAAATTAAGTCGCGATTACTTCGCGATTTATATCGTATATACTCAGCTCGAGTCGCATCGCGAACTGACTTATGAAAAACACGAATGCCATTCGAGATTGGTAGGCGTTGCTTTCTTCCTTCGTTTGTTCGATGATAATCGAATCACCAGCGAGCCCTACCACCAGCGTAAAACAGCGACTACTCTCGGAATATTCTCCGTTATTCGCCAGTTTTCCCCCTCGTAAGCTTCGATACGCCCTTCGTTATTCCTTCGACTGTCTATCGTGTCGAATTAATCATAAAATGTAAACACCAACTTTAGTAAATTTAGTAAGGATCTCAATCGACGATCTAAGCGATTTAAAGGTCGCATTAGTTTTTCATACAGTCATAAACGCGTTCATTGTTCTATTAACGGTTTGCTTATAAAATAGCGCAACTCGCTTCTCGAGTAGAACGCAGCGAGCACTCGTGCAACACCGATCAGCATGCTTCAAAGATGAAAGAACGATGCACTAAAGAGCGCTCGTAAGAGCGTTCGCGAGTCTCGGTGAATTAGTATCAAAAGAATGGATCTCGTTATCGTGATATTAAATCCGTAAGTTCGTGTCAAGTCCACAGGGTTCTCGTTAACAATGTCAATGCAATTATTAACGATATCGATACGGTCGAATTTAATATCTCGCGCCCAATCGACGCATAATTTATCGTCGAGACGGCGCTAGCTCGTAACAGAACATGGAGTTATTAATATTACGATCCCATACTATTACCGAGTCGTTTCTTAAATATTTAACGGAAAGTACGACGACTCGTAACCAAGAGTCTAACTTATTCCAATATCTAACGATCGTCTAGCCCAAATCGTCTAATTTCAAACGTATCTCTAATTTCTAACGATCATCCATCCGCCTAATCTCAAACAATTCGATAGCTAAAAAATGGCCGAATCGACGCTCGAAAAATGTCAGCTCCTTCGCGCAGAGCCGCCATCAAAGAGCCGGATTATTTGCAAGATAAATATTAAACTCGTGAAAGATAAATGTCCTCTCCCGTTGGCCGTCCCGCTTACGGCGACGCGCGTCGCGATGTCCGTCTCTTTCTCCTCGTCTCCCTTTTCCTTTTTTTACCCTTCTTTCCCTCCCTCTCTCCCCCACTCTCTTGGCGAACTACCCTCATCTCCGGCGACCTCTATCGTCAGAATCAGGGCGTGCTGGGGGTGGTCGGAGGCCGTCGTCGCTTCCGATTAACAGATTTGCGATCCGTGCGCGAGAGAGTCGGCCGAGCGTACAGCCGCTGGCGCTTTCGCACTCCCATCATCGCGAGTTGGCAGTGGTGATGGTGCCGTATTGTTTCGACCCTCGTGACACGGTCTACGTCGGTGTTGCAGCGCAGTGCAGAGGGAAGAGGCCAGGGAGGAGAGATTCCGTAGGCGCGAGGAGGCGTTGATCGACCCCTACGAGCGGATCCGCAAAGACGATGCTCTAGTTCCCGACGACGACCAGGAGGACGTCGAGGAAGACGTCGGCTAGGTCGCGACAGTCAGGTCGAATCCCTTCCCTGAAAGAGAGAAGATGAAACGACGTCAGTCCTGAGAAAAAGGCTTCGACGCGAGTGCGACCGTTCCATTCGTGTTTCTTCTCTGTCCTAGAGAGCCGCGAGAAAGTGGTGCGAGTGTTCGCGCGTCGACAGCACTGGCAAGGGACATCCAGACCGGCTGACCACGATCGTCCACGGTACGACGCCACGGGGACAAATTTCTTTCAAACTGCTCGTTCGGGTTCGGCGATTCGGACCTCTTTAGGGTCTAGGAGGGACGGTGACTCGATTCCCGTGGGGTGGCACCGAGATACGCGTTCGATTGTCTTCCCTCGAGCTGGGGAATTCGTTGACTATGATAACGTCACGACGGTAGACTCGGTATTCACCGCGAGAGACGCGGCATATCGGTAAATGGCATGGTCGCCGATACGCCTCGCGCAATGAGAGCGTCCTTCGTTATTGGGTTACACCCTGTCTACCTATCTGCCCTACCTACCCATTTCGATTGCTTCGACTTCGTTTGTACCATTGGCCAGGATTGGAACAGCTCGGTGGCTGTTCAAGAGTTCACGTGGTCATCGTTGCGATATTTTCACGAAGGGGCGGCAGGACGTTTTCTCGAAAAAGCGCGTGCTTTCGATCGGTATTAGACGCTAGTTTTGTTAACGCGACGCTGATCGTTCGCGCGCGACTTATCGCGACGATGAGTTTGTATGCCATTTATTTCAGACGAGAATAGCAAGTTCTCTTTTTCCGTATTGGATGAGAAAATCTCGGATTTTGTGCGAAGAGTTTCGTTAGTGTTATTCGAGCTGGTTCCAAAGTAATGCCATAAAAGTGCAAAGTCTGCGCGAGTCAGCAACTTATAAAGGCAAATACAATAAAAAGAAGGCAGATATATGGTTGCCATCGACTCGCTAAGTGTACTTTAAGTACGTTTGTACTCTTCCAAACAAAGCTGAATAAGCGAGAGACGATAGGAGAAAATTTGTGCACTTTTACGACGACTCTTTGCATTCGAATCACGCGTTAATATTCTTACGTTGAAAAGATTCGATTTGATGCGAGGATCCTGGAAAAATAACGGCCACTCGATTTTACAAAAGAGTATTCGTCGTTTGTCACTGGAGGCGCTGCTATTGACCATCTTGCTATCTTTTTCGTAGCGCATGGGCGCGGTTGCAGTACGGTTGTTATTTAAAAACTTTCTTTCCTGCGTATACTTTGATCGATTAATGCCGCTTCCGATGGGAAGAAAGAAACATCGATTTATTAAAACAATATTCATTTTTATCGAAATCAATATTTTCATTGATGATTCCTTCGTCTAGGCTCTCTTTGTTAATCAACACGCATCGTTCAAGGGCGTGGCAAATTTGGAATATCTTTTTTTGGTACACCACGAATTAACGGAACTTCCTTTAACTAAGAAGTTAATACAATACGACTAGTAAAATAAGAAATCATAAGAAAATTTTGTAAGACGCGAATGTTTCGCGTTCTTCTTATTAGAAAGTATCGACGATCGTTGATATTTACTATCGGATTGCTCTCTCGTTAAAAAAGGCTTCCTTTGACTGCAGTTTACGCTCTTCGACTCTTACCAATGAATAGTTACTTCCTGGATACATCTGAAACAATTAAGCGTTAGATTAGTACATGTTCTAAATAACGAAGTATTTTCAAAAAACGATAATAAAATTAAAAATAGTAAAAGTATATATTTCTAATAAAGATAGAAGTATTCGATTATTCGTAAACTTAATAAAATAAAAAAGTAATTGTATGAAACGCACGCAATATATAAAAAGATGTAACGTGTCTACCTATTTTTAAGTATTTATTTATAATTATTCATGTGTTCCAGATGATCTCACAGATCAATTTTCCTCGCTCTTCCTGTACCTGCATTAGACACTGACGATATGGTAAGAAATTTTTAAAAGAAGAATTCAATCCTGTGCATTCTATAACAGTATGTAGATAAATATAAATTCTGTTTACAATTGAAATAGGATAACTATATTTTTAGGATACAGTATGGCTTCAGTATTCTGGCACGCCTCTGGGAATAATTATGTTTCGTCTGCCTTCATCTTGCTCTTCCTATTATTCTGTCCGCGAACTACCATAGGTCGGTATTATCGTTATTATTGATGCGTCGATAATTGAATTCGTCCGATTAAAAACTCTGTAAACCACTTTTTAAATTAGATATACTATATCGATTCTGTATCTTACGTTTCGATTTCCAATGAAATATATTTCTCACGAGAAAGTGAAGACGCTTCGATCTTAAAATATCCAAGCTGTAGTTTACATAGGATGATCGGAAGTATTTGAATTATATTTGAATTTGCCTTTCTTTAAAAAAGTGTATTTGAAAACTAGGCCACCAGATGGAGAACTATACATAAACGAAGAAGGGAATTATGTTTCGAATTAATATTTAAAAATTTAATTTAAAAATTAAGACTTAAAACAATAAGAAGATAAAAATAATTTTCTTACGAAAAATTAGCTGCAATGCTTACAAATCGTTGAAACGTTAAAAATCGGACGTTTCTTAAAGAAAATAATCATCGAATAAATTAACGTTGGATTTTGACTTGTAATTAATATCGGATAAAAGTTTAACCGATATGCGTAGTTCTCTTTACCGATACGAATACAATTACTCAAATACTATAATATCTTGATCACTGTTGTATTAATACGGTGTGGTGTGTTCCCGGTGGCGGTGGATGTGTCGGGGTACTTTAAATCTTCATCGATCCCGTGTTCAGCGCGCGAGGTTATTGAGGCTCCACTGCCACAGCAAGACTACGTTCCAACACTGCCACCACCACCGGGTCGTCCCACCACTGCTAAACTTCCAAGTACGTTTAATTATAAATATTGATATACTCCAACTATATATTTAATCCTTTCCACTCGTATTTATCTTTGGGAAGGCTATCGATCAAATCGGATTTTTTTTTCATATTCCATCAAGACGAAAACATTTTAAAACATATATAAAATAAATAATTATATATATTGTATAATTATTTCTTTTTCTTCAAAAAAAAGAAAAAAATTTTCTTCAAAATCGCCACGAACTTTCCGGACAACCCAATATATAGTTTGTACATAATTACCTGCCTGATGTATCGAAGAGGCAAGAGGGTTCCGTCCATGATCGCACTTCGCTCGTGTCCACTTGCACTTCGCTGCACTACACTTCACTTTATCGCACTGTACTACGCGACTCGACACAAAACACGCGTCGGAATTACGAATATTATTTCACCGATGTTCACGCGACGACCATCGGTGAAGAACTGACACTGCTTAGGGTCGTCGACCGAAATTAAACAAAAAGGAGTTCGATGAATTGTTATTGTTGTCATTTTGACAGTAAATCAATAATAAGAACTTCTATGAAAAATCATTTCGTTTCGTTTTATTTTTGTTATTAATAAGCACTTATGCGAAAAAAAAGTGGCACCTGATAACCGAGTCTCCACGGTTAATGTTTCTTCTGCAAAATGACAAAAAATATTTATCATCGTCGACGTACGTAATTACAGCGATCTAAACCCATGCTATTCCGTCCCCTTTCTCAGAGTGCGACCAAAAATTCGTCAGCACTCCCGACGGGCCGCAAAATGGGACTTTTTACGCACCTTCGCTAGTTAATCCTGAAGGAGAGTCTCGACAGTGCGTTTACACGTTCCTCGCGGGCCCGCGTCAACGCGTCAAATTGGTCTTCACCTCGTTCGGCCTTCGGGGTACACCTCCAGAGTGAGTATAGCCCCTATCGTGCGTAACGATTCGTTTCTTACATCGACAAATACATGAAAATGTGTTCCCAATGCATGCTTATCGTATCTCTCGAATTCGTTTAGCAGTAACAACAGGGTCGTAGACGAAACTTTTAAAGAGTCGACTTCGTTTGAAATATTCCCGCCGCCAGGGCCGTAGTCACTTCCGAAAAATTTCTCTTCGTTGTATTAAAGATATTAAAAATCATTCTCGTACGCTTTCCTTGGCTAAATACGCACTGCAGCTTATCGTAAAATAAATCTCGCGTCTCGCAATCTGGAAAAGATGTCTTAAATTTAAAAAATTTAGAAGCTAAAATTCGTACTCATCCGTTATTTCTATTCTGTATAGTGGATCTGCTGTTGGAGAGTTACCCGCGTAAGTACGATCTAAGTATTCGAAATTTTACCATTATTACATTTTTACTAAAATTAAATAAAAAAATAAATTCATTAAAATTTAATAAAGATACCTTAAATGTTATTAATGCAATTTTTCCCCAAGAGACTGTATATGTAACTTATCATACGTAATTTACCTTTTAGTTGTCTCCATGAATATATGGATGTATATGCGGAGATCAGGTCGGAGAACACAACCAAATTGATAGAAACACCGTTTGGTGGGCGCTATTGCGGTCCTATACCACCTCGACAACGTGTTTCTCTTTACCAGGGAATTGCTCTCAGTTTCTACACGGACAAAAATGTTACGCTACCGACTCTCTTCAGCGGTATATACAGCTTTCTTAACGGCTGTAAGTTACGTATACTTGTTTTTCTTGAATCTCAACAACACGCGTCTTTGCGTACTTGAAGTGTAATTTTATTTCTCCTTCTCACAGCCGAATACGAAGTCGGAACACCCGCACCAAGTACACCGTGCTCCTTTACGGTAGACGTAGATATAAAACGCACAGGAAGTATACTATCTCCGACTTATCCAGGCACCTATCCAAAGGATCTTGTTTGTAGTTATCAATTTAGAGGCCAGCGTAGTCAACGAGTACGTTTGGAATTTCGAGATTTTGATCTGTTCTTCGGGGGACCTCAGTAGGTATTTTAACGATAAGTAATCGTTGAATCCGGCACTATAGATTCGTTCTAATCGTCGCTTCGATGTTACAGCTGTCCTTTGGACTATGTGAAAGTATACGATGGGATCGACAACACGTCCGCTGTAATTGGTACATATTGCGGGCAACAGAGAAATTTAGTTTTGTATTCTTCCGAATCCAGCCTCTTTGTCTTATTTGTTACTCTTAAACGTACCGCGAACACTCAAAATCGTGGTTTCAAAGGCATCTTTGAATTCTCCGAGAGCTTCGTTAAGTTAGGTAAGCTTTATTTTCTTAAAAGCGACGCTATTCGATATTTTATGTTTCGCTCTAATTATAGACTTTATAACGAGTTACAACGGAGAACATATCCGAGGTTCGGAATGCGATCAGAAAATTTTAAGCAAAAAGAAATCTTCCGGCTTCGTCGTTAGTCCAAATTTTCCATTTCCTTACATACCGAAAGTCGTATGTCGTTACTTCATCTATGGGATGCAAGATTCGCAACACCTCGAACGCGTTCGATTGGAATTTATGGAGTTTCTAATCCCAAAAAATGAAACCAAGGGAGAGTAAGTAATACCATCGTAACTGTATGTACTGTAAATACCGTTACTTCCTCTTCTTCTTCTTGTTATTAATATATTTTTCTAATTTTACCAGTTCTGCGTGTACAGACGGATATTTAAAGTTATATTTGAAAGGTCAAGAAGCAACCGACTCTTACGATAAGTTCGATTATGAATTATGTGGTGCAAAGAGTAATCCGAGCTACGTAGTTAGCGACGGGCCAAGGTTAGTCATGGTATTCAGCAGCGGAGAGTTACAGGGGAAAGGTTTTAAAGCACAGTGAGTATTAAAATATGCTCTAAAAAAGTAATATATAAAACATTGTTATTTTACGTATTTTTTAATCCATTAGGTATAGCTTCGAAACGGAATATAGAATACCAGGTACCGCAGCACCGGACGGCACTTGCACATTTACGTACATAAGTTCCTCTAGAAAAAAGGGAGAATTTAATTCTCCACGATTTCCTAGCAATTATCCAAGCGACACGAACTGTACTTATTTCTTCTTAGCTACGCCGAACGAACAAGTTACATTGATTTTTGATCAGTTTAAAGTTCGGACGAGTAATTTAAACATAACTACCGGTCACTATGGGTAAGATAGAAGCGATGAAAACATTTTAGATATCGTGCATCAAATATTTATACTTTTTATACTTTTTATACTTTTCCGTAGGTTCGATCTTTGCCAAGACGATTGGCTAGAAATTTATAATATGTACAGAGACAATACAGAGAAATTAATAGGTCGATACTGTGGTCTGACTGCACCTGGCCCGGTCGAATCAAATCTTGGTGCTCGTGGTTTAAAAGTGATTTTGCATACGGACGCAGAACTTGTCTATAGCGGTTTTAAAGCTCGTTACACTTTTGAAGTTGCAAAACCGATCTTCGGAGGTACGAAATAAAAGATATCTTTCATTTCTCTTATTTTTATTAATTTCTTATCGTAGATTGTGGATCAAATATTAGTAGTTTAAATTATGGCATCATCACCAGTCCTCACTTTCCGAATAAATACGATGGTCCTGCGAAAAACTTTGCCAGTAAAACATGCAACTGGTTCATAAGAGTTCGACCGAATCAACAGATACTTCTGAACTTTGAGCTATTTTCTGTGGAAGGCGACCAATCGGGTAATAAGCAAATTACTCGATCACACCTACATTGACACATTTGTAGAAACGAATAAAATATGTCAAGTTCTTTACATCAATTTTTATTATTAGCGCGTGGTTGTCCCGCAGCGGTATTAAGAATGTGGTATTCTACGGCATCGACTCCGCTTGAACTTTGCGGTGTTAAAGGTGGCGACGCTAAATGGAGTTATCTATCCGAAGATAATAATATGCGCCTCAGGTTTGATACATTTCTATATACCTGTGAATTCAATTTTACATAAAGATCGAAATTTATAATACGCTTACAATTGGAATCGAACAAATAAGTTTAAGATTTTAATTGCTCTCGACTAAACTTAAAAAGGTATTACAGAAATATTTTATGTGGTATTACAGTTTTATATCGGCAGATAAAGCAGTAGGACAACGTGGTTTTAGAGCAGTATGGACAGAAGTAAATACGAATACAGCCTGTCTAAATCAATTTCTTTGCACCAAAAGTAATTACTGTATCGCAGAATCTCTAAGATGCAATAGTATTGACAATTGCGGACCGGATGATACTTCGGACGAGGAGAACTGTAAGTTTCATAAATGATAGAAACGTCAAGAACAATCTCTTAAGAGCAGTGTGTTTTGATGTTGTACTTTGCTTCTACAATTTTTCTGATCTACGCGCGAAATATACGTACATATATATATGTGCATATATAGGACACACATACGTATATGCATATATAAATATATATGTTAGACTTCAATATTGGGTGTAATTTCTTGATTGTTCAATAGACACTATCTTTTAAAAACTTTCCAGGTGTATTCTTTTTATGTATTGCAATACCTTCGACTGAATCTTCAACATTTATGAGTATATTTAACATTTGCACTTGTAATGTGGCACATAATATGGCATGTGCAATAAAATACATGACTCGTTCAGTATAAATTTAAATTAATATGTACTTTTAAAAATACCAAACACTATACAATTTATTATAATAATTTATGCTGAAATTTTAAATCTCTCTTCGCTAAAATTTATATCTAACATTTATATATATATATATATATAATATATTGTTTTACAAGCGGATACGTATATATATATGGTTAACTCGTGCCAATGATTTTTTAAAAATTCATAAAAGTGAATATCAAAGATAGAATGCTTTGTTTTAGACTATGGTCATAGTTACGTACGAATGTAATACTAATTAATTAATAAAACCATTAAGCAGAAGAATTTTTGAAGATACACCCGTCTAAGAATATAAAAATTTTATTAATTAAATATGAATTTAAAGTGCATAATTTAGCATATAACTTTAAAATTTCACTTTCTGTACAATACGTTGTTATCTTACACATAGCAAAAATTATAACATGTGTACTATCATATTATTAAATTTGTAGATACTGCACGAAGCATGTATTATCATGTTTGCTTTATCCAAAATACAAATATTATTCAAATTATATACACACGATATATTGAGTTATTGACTAATCTGCCTATTCGATATTCTATAACAACTTCTTTTATATAATTCAATAATAAATGCCCTTTTCCATTTTGGTATTGAAAATATAAAATATATAGCGACAAGCTCTAATGGGTTTGAAAGATATGAAAAGTATATTCGTTACATAAATATGGCATATATAAGGTCTGTATGTACAGAATTTTAATTTCTTAGGTAAGTATTATGTACAGGTGAGAGAATGGTAGAATTGAGTGGATGAATGCTTGTGTGGTGTCGCAGGTGCAGCATCAGCCCCATTGTCACCAGCACTGGCTGGAGTCTCTGCCATGCTTCTTCTCTCTCTGTGCTTTGTGTTCGTGGCCATCTGAGCCCTTCATGAAGCTTCCGACGATCCGGCATGTTATGATCTCCCTTATCACGTGAGTTTTCTCACATTGCACATCATACCATATACAATTTTTGGAATGATGGATATGTTTCCAAGAAAAATTACTGACCTTAGCCGTACCAAAAACATTCCATATACACCGATTACTTAACAAACATTAAGCATTGATATTATCGTCGTCGATAAATATATATATGTATATATACTAGAAATGATGTCAGATTAAAGATGACATCGAATACGATAATTTTAATTGCGAGAAAGAATTATGCAATTCGTATTATTTTCATCACACATATATATCATCGTATTGTATTTCGTTTTGAAAAATATATATATAGCAATCCTAACAAATTGTACAAAGAAACACAAACAATTTTTCTAAGACGCCTTCCTCTGTAATTTTAACTACCATTGGCAACACATACTGAAAAGCATGCAGAATGCAATTCAATATATCTCTCTTAATTATATAATTGCATGTGATTCTATACTCTATTTGTGAATCGCAAAATTTTCCTGAATCATACTATTTACCTTTCTCTCTCTCTCTCTCTC
>JAITYT010000350.1:198917-214675 GCA_025433975.1 Liostenogaster flavolineata
ATAAATTATTGTAATAATCTGTAATTACAAGATCTATAATACATTTACTAATGGAGCGTAATTTTATATACAGAAGAAAGTATATGCTAAATTGGTTGCATTTTTTTATATGTTTCGACGATAGGATCAAAGTAAATCCTACTGTTTCTCAACATATAATAAATGTATCCTTTACTAAATTCATATATATACATCATATATCATAATTACAGAGGCAGCAAGCAGAAATGCATATGTGAAAATATATAAACATGATATTTACATTCCTAAAATTACAGGTGCTACGACAGTACCTACGGATAGCTACGCCATTCCAGCAGGGTACGCTGTTGGTGCTGTTTTTGTAGCTCTTGTTCTCTGCCTATTGTGTCATCGAAAATTCAAGAGACGTGTTCAAGAAACTCATATTGATGATCTTCATCAACATATAGAGGAGCGACGTCATTGTTATCATCATCATACTCTCTTACATCATCACCAAGAGCACACTCACGATTTTAATCAATATCAATTGGAACAACCAAGCCCACCCAGTGAAAGTGAGGCTGAGCATATGTGCGATGATGAAGCTAGCAGTCCAGACACTGTGTGACCACAGACGTTGCATGGTTAAGGCCATGGTATCTCTTCCATGTTTTTTCACGTTGCTCTTTCAACTCTTTTTACTATGACTTGTTATTGTTGTTCTTATTGTTACCTAATGGGAGCACCTTACTCAGTGCCATCGATATCATGAGTGCTTCTTTTTTTTTATACTCGAATAAAACAGTGTACGTGCGTCTTCCGATGCACATGATACAGAGACACACGATATATGTTAAACGAATTACTTTAATTTCGCGAAGATAATAAGTTTTCATACTAGAAGCGAAGTTTTAGAAAAAAAAAAAACAATAAACACTACTTATTAATAATATAATAAACTGCATGTATATCGCATGCTGCGATCCTTGAAAACTCTAAAGACGCATTAAGAATAAAATATTTCTATTTGGATTTATAACAAGTGAATGAATATAGATAGAAATAACGGAGCTTTTTTTTAAGCATTCCATTTTGAAACTTCGAACGGACCTTTAGAAAAATGATATATGAAAATCCATCGAAAGTATTAGCATTTTATTTGCTAGCGTTCGATAAAGATTGTAGCGACAAAAAATATGCACGAATAATATAGAAAAGCTTTTGTAGATCAAGAGCAACATAATATCATGCATCCGTGTATTATTTAATCTTGGATCAACAAATCAGACAGTACCATCTAATTATAAAAATGTGACAATATTAAATAGAAAACGATACACATGAGTTTGTCTAGTTAGTATTTCATTCATGCAATTACGATATTAAGAAATTAAAAGTATTATTTATCATAAATATTTCTGAAAATAAGAATGTAATTTTTATATCCACGATAGTTGAATTATATCATACATAAATAATATTTATTTTCATTTTAAATAATCGATTCTGTTGTATATTAATGCGAGTATATGCGTATGTAGTATCTAATATAATGTATCTAAGATCGAAATATCAGCAAATGGATAAATATGAATAACGTTATTACGAATTGTGGATTACTACTAAGATAATTTGTTGGCTAAATGTCCAATGGAAGGAAACGTTTCGGATCGTGGAACTTTTCGGCGCGATTTACTAAAATCTAAAAATTGAAGTTTTACGTTTGAAAATCTGAGTCCTTAATGCGTAACTTAAATCACGATTCCTAGTTGTTACTACTATGAAATATTTTATTCTTAATCGAATGATCTACCTGCAATAGTTAAATGTATGAATTCAATTGGCAATAGCTTGTTACCATGTGCTATGTTCATTACAATATACTATCATAATATCATAAAATACACTAACGCTGCTATTCGACAAAGGATATAGTTTGCACGTAATATATTTTATAAATATAGGTGATATCTTTTTACCAGTGTGAAGAGTAATAATGTGGAACATATTTTTTTTACGATAAAACGGGGAATGCATCTAAGTACAATTCAGCAAATTGCTTACACATTTGTAGGCAATTTTATACCTATTATTATTTGAGGTCAATTAAATATTTCTTTTATATCCGATACGACTTTCTTGATATACTGCCTTATCTACGGTGGTATATTAGCTTTATCTTGCAAGCATCGAGAGAGTCGATATTTATAAACAGTAAAAATACTGTTGAGCGCAGTGTAACAACTTTATAAGATAAACACGTCATGCATCGCATCACTCTCTTTCACGCGCATTACATTATAATTTAGAACCGATTTCAACTGCCAATTAATTATATCATTTAGCTAAAAGGAACTCGTAGTTACAGAATTTTGCATTGTAAGAAACTTGCAAATCTTCTAAATTGTATAATTAAGTAATGTAATGTGTACTTTAATATGTATTTGACAGTAAATGCTGCCATTGGAGCTACAACAAAATATATTCTAAATTACCGTAAATAAATAAAAAAAATTCATAGTATATCGAGTATAAACAGGATGGCAAAAATAATGGAAGAGTAAATGAATCGAGAATGTTAAGAGTAAATGTTAACCATTATTTATGGATAATACCCTAAATACGTTGCTCATTGCAGTAAAGAATTCTTTAGAAGAGATTTTTATATTTTGTAGAGCAATGAATAAATAATTCTACATATGTATAACAATGAAACTTTGTATATCGAATCGCTGTGTTCAATTTCTTTAAATATATGAGAAAGGAAGTTTATGTGATATTCATATGCAATAGGCACATGTATACATAGTACGGTTTGAAAATGAGATTCATTTTATTTGATCGTAGAATTACATAAACTGTGTAAAATATTTAAAAATAATGTCGCAAAAAAAGTGATTTTAATTATAATTTCTAAAATAATCTCTCCTTATCAATGATTTCAAAAATAAAAATGTAAAAATTTTAATAGGTTTTGCAACTTATTATAGACGTAAAAATTATCTACAGAAGATATTTTTACAAAAACATGTTCATTGACTGTTATAGTTATTCATGTACAAAATTTATTTTTTATAATTAATAGCGACGGCAAAATTTACTACGTAATTTGTTCATAGGCATTTAAAATTTTATTTTTATCTTATAAGCTAGAAATTGAAATAAAGAGAAAAAAGATATCTATTAATACATGTGCATTATATTTTAGAAAAGAATTAATTTACTGACAATTGGCAATAATTAAATATTGGGCAGTCGAAAAAGTATTGAGCCCTATCCTCGCCAGATGGTTTTTTTTTCGACTACTCGATATATTCCTAAAAGCTGAAAAGTTTATATACATATACATTTATACATATTTCATTAATTCATGATTATAATTACTTTATATTAAACATTATTCACGATATGCCACTTGTTATAAAATATTTAAAAATAATTATTACGTTCATTATGGTACAGTTAGATCGCATTCTATTTACAAATTTCATGTTGTATTCCAACGGATCAAGATATTGTTTTATAATACGTTTTTATAAATATGTTAATTGTACAATTATTATGCAAATTAAATTGATATTACTTTATACACTCTTCGTGGCTTAACAACTTTCGAAGTTTCTTTCCTATGACATAAATTTGTAAAGTCGAATGTTATAATAATATATTATACAGCATTGCTAAAATGTAATTTACGAATCTATTATCCAAAAAGTCTTACTTTTAATTTTACAAGCAAAATAATATCACATGTTTGATCGTGCTAGGTATGAAGTACATGGAATCTTATTGAAAATATATGTGTTCGTTTACTTTATTATATCCCAACGTTGTTAATTCTAAACTAGACTAATTTTAAATAATTCTTATATTATTATTAATCAGTATCTCTACTTTTAAAAGCTTAATGAAATTGTTTTGCGACATTGTCTTACGATGTATGAACTCATAAGAAATACACGCACATTGTATATATAATTTATGTATTTTTAAGCTATATGGGTATAAATGTGCATATTATGAAATACTCGTAGTCATAGCACATGGCGATGTTAAAGATACGTTAAGAAAAGAAATAATAAAAGTGCTAAGAGAGTGTGCAAGACATTTTACAATGTACTTGTAAGTATTGATATTGATACAGAAAAAATGTAATCAATAACGATAAACTATTAATAATACTTAGTGCATTCTAAATAAGATACATGCGATATTACAATCTGAGCATGTTTCTAAATAACGTGTAGGTATTAAAAATGTGACACCTAAAAGCCTAATGATACATAACTATTATGCATTCAGGTTCGACTTATATCAAATATTTAAAATTTAAATTTGGATCCAACTCGTTTAGAATAAATATAATAGACAAGAAACATATAAAATTTTTGTAATGAAATTAATATATGTTTTGTATTGAATCGAAATTAAATGAACCTGCGCTGCATACAACAGGACCATTTACATAACAGAAATATCATCCGTAGAAAAATAGAATTTTCAACGCATTCAATGGATTTAGTTAAATAATAATTTTAATAAATGTATATTTGTGCTTTCTTTCTTTTTTATAATATACTACTGTCTTTAGTAAAAGCTTATTTTATTTCTATCTGTTCCTGCAATTAATAATAAGAAACGATGTATTAAATAAGAGACATCGATTGACAATTATACAAGAATATTTTAATAAAACATATTTTGAAAGTTAATTTAAAAACTGTGAACATTTCATTCGTTCGCACATCTAATCCATTGAAAGCAAAAAGACAAGGAGGCAAAGTAAATTCTTTGAGAATATTAGTCTAATTTACTCGTCTATTAAAATTAATGATTAGTAGACTATAGTATGCATTCACAGAAAGACCAATAAAAAAAAACATGTTTTAGGCATTAAAATAGTATCTATTGGCCAAATTTGATTGTTATGTCTATTATAAATATTTCGAAAAATTTGATTACAAACCATAATTGGCCAATAAATGCATTCGATCATCGAATAATTAAAATAAGAATTGGTAAAATAAAAGTATGTACTCGTAAAAACTATCTTCACTACTATTTGAACAAATTTAGGGTAAATAAAATATGTAATCGTATTTTATGAAATGAAAATATGAAAATTGTCTGCATTTATATACATCCTTTTTGTGGTCGTAGCTTGAACAACGGCAACAAAATTAATTACGTAAATACGATCAGACACGAAGAATTATCGAAGTATTGTTTTACTAGTTTTTTCATTACTGATCAACGGTAATGAAATTTATGGAATCACGAAGAGATACTTATTTTTACATTAGCAAATTTCTTCGCTTATTAACAATATTTTACTACAATTTTATGATAATCACATAATGTAATTTCTTAATCATTTCAATTACGAACTATCTTTTCACTAAAAAAAAAAAAAACCGAGAATATGTACGATTGACTGGTTAAGATATTGCACAAGAGAGAAATTAATTGTTGAAAAGTCGGTCATAATCATGGCATAATAGCAGGAATCGGAAAAACCGACCGATTTTTCAATAATCTGTTATTTCAGGTATTATTTATTGTAATAGCAATGCAGAAACTAATAATTGCGGCTTAAATATATATATATAATATATTTAACGATAGGATTTAAGCAATTTCACCATTCCCAGGTGACAATATCATCCGTTAAAAACTTAACGTTTAAAATAAAAGCTGCATAACAATTTCTGTTGTGAGAAAATACGTCAAATGCTTTTAAAATCACAATGGCATGTAATGTATGTTTAATTTTAATTATTACTTACATATATATATATATATATATATATATATATATGTATACCACGATTAGATGTATATATCAACTAAATTATATTTTGTTAATAGCTTTGCAATTAAGCTTACTTGTTTAAGAAAACAGCTGGTTAACTTGAAAGTATATGTTGAGATGATAGTACAATAATAATTATCATAGTAATTATAAAACAGCAACGCAATTCTAAACGTGCATTACCGATTATGCTAGCAGGTTTAGCATGTCTAAAATGGACAAGTCTTGGGTTATCTATTATTAATGAATCTTACGGCTTCGTATTTAGTTTGTACTCTATTTTATACTGTTTCCATGATCACTTTGTACCAATATGAATCGTTGATATTAAGATACGTTCCATAAAAATTGTCTTTGATACAATGACAGTTGTTACTAATGCGTAATAGTTTTTTTTATAAAAAAAGAAAACAAAAAAATAATAATTTTCATTCGTACGAAGTGCTCGAGGCACAATTACTTCGTGTACCAAACTGGGCACGTTAAACAAACTATTTAAGGTGCACAGAAACTACATCCCGCATCGGTCCATTTTTTATAAAGACAAATATGTATTACAGACAAGTGTATATTACCATCATCAATTAGTATTTGCGTAACATAAGTAACATTTGCCTAACGTGACACAACTGATAACTTTCTACACATGGACATGGGATAAATCATCATCGATTACGCGTAAAATAATGGTTTTTCAAGGAAAAGTTCATATAACGAATTGTAACATAAAATAATGTAATTAATATAAGTAGTAAGCTAGCATTTACATTGTTAACCCATCTAGAGACCATAAAACTTAGAATGTCAATGGTGTCTAATGGTACGAATCCTTAATAATAAAAATACATTTTTTTAATAAAATATACAATTTTTACTTAATCCTACAATTTTAATATTTACATTTTGTTTGTAACATACTAATCTTAGTAATGTAAGATACTTGTATTACGACAAGAAATTAGAAAGAACAATTACGATTTACAGATTATAATTTTATTGTATAAAATTTCAAAATTTAGCAAAAATACAGAAAAATGTAACTTTATCTAATAAAAATATCAATCCTGGATATTGCTAACAAAAGTAATATAATAAATTATAGATATTAAAACTCGATCCATTGTGAGAATTTACATATCTACGTTGTATCGAGAAATTAATTTTAATTTTAGAGATCTATATTAGGTGTGATATAAAGTCAGTGTTATTAAAACCTGTATGTTATGTATATGTTATTACAAAGCGATACTATTATAAAATTTGTTTTCTCTTCCTTTTCGTTAAAAAGGTATTCGTATGTAAACTTTGAAGATATCGTAGCTAAAGAAATTCTAATGATTAAATTAAACTATCTTTAATTTTAAAATATCTCTCTACAAATATTGAATTTTTTAATAATTGTCATGGAAAATATTGTATTCGAACTTTTTTTTTCGAATATTAAAATTATCCAATTTAAAGAGAAAATTAATAATTCACAAATGCACATTTTATGCGCATTTTGCTATTAGTATTAAATTTGCAATTAGTACATTAATATAATTCTAAATTGCTTTCATATAGAGTTACAAAACTTTGTTTAATTACTTTTATATATCATCACCTTTAAGTTAATTAAGTGTTTTCTTTATTATCTTTTGTTCATATAAAAAACAGTTTTATATTATAAATATTATATTTCTGTTCTGCATAAAATTATACTATACATATGCACTGGTTTGTACGTTTAATTAATTCTGTAGTAGCTAATTAAAATTATTATACTAAAAATACGTAGATTTAACTAAAAAGTGATGACATACGTCTATTTTACCCACAATATATGTGCATGTGCGTATATATTGTACAAATTGAATATACGCGCGAAATGTTTATAACAATTACCGCGAGTTCCGAAATAGTTATAAAACTTTGACGAACGAAAGTTGTAACAAAATTTATTGGTATCTTTAAATTAATAACCATTTTTTTCAATAATACGTCCTGAATATCTTGAATACAATACAAAATTTAATAGAAAAATTAGCTATTAGTTTAATTCATTGTAATATACGAAGCGTCGAACTATATATCATAGTTACAGCAGTTTGGAGAGTTTGTTAACGTCTAATAGTATCGTATAAGTAAATTGATGTAGACGACTGCTAAAATATTAAATAAAGAAACGATATTATTTAAAAACACATAGAAAATCAATTATCTATTACGTCCTGTCAGTACATTATATTCATGCTAAATTATCGAAAGTGCTTACAAAATTATGACGACTGTTATGACAAATTTATTCTTTATATCTCAATGTCAACAATAGATATAACATATATACGTATACTTAGTATTACATTTAATGCTGGTATTGGGTTCAAAAGTTTAAATTCTACATGGTGCGATTGCGCTTCTGCAATTATTTGTTTAAAGTAGCATTGCGATACCACAACAAGCCTATAGACGGTGCCTTTTAATATCAATCGCCGTGCAGTGTCGATATTATAAATTAGCAAGGCTTAATCAAAGAGAAATTATTTTAGAGTCGCGTAATTTGACTTTATATTATAATAATGTAAAACAGCTGGAACGCTATCGCACTGCATGTTATTTTCGATTAGAAAACTGTACGATTAAACTAATAAGTGAATATAAATTGTTATTTAAGAAGAATGAATGATATGAGAAATATTTAGAATTTCAATGAATAGCGTACGCTATACTTTATTTAGGATTCAATTATTACCTGATAATTCTAGACATTTTTCTCAAATTTTCCTTATATATTATCATAAACCGTAGAGTATTGCACATATGTGTATACAATTACTTTTTATGTAGCCTTTTATACGAATGAAGCAAGTACTATAAATTGCACTTATATAGCATAAATTACAAAATTATTCATAAATCTTATTATATCCGTTTTTGTACTAATAGCATGGCAAATTTCTCGTGTTGATGTATCAAATTAAGATAAATTTTTCCGTACATGCATGAAAAGAAGATATAAGACGTAAATATAAGATATTCGAAGGATAAATGTTCGTTTCATTGACAAATCAAATAATTAAAATATTTCATTAAGTTAAAAAATGTATTTTAGAAGATTATAAATCTGAAAAATATTGTAATTTCCTTAAATATTAACAGTATGAATATAACAAGATAAAAGTTTGTCTTGGACAATGTTACATGTAATAGATAAAAATGAACAGATTGACTGTTTGACCAGAAATTAAAGGATATATACAGTAATTATAATTTTAATAAATAAGAAGAATTAGCTAAAATAAAATTATGAGTTAAGAGAAAGTACAAGCAGTTACAATCTTTGAAATATTTCAACGATTGATACTCAACATTTTAAATAATGCTATACTATTATTTGCAGAAAGTAGTATTTGATTATAGAAATATGAGCTATGATACAAATTTTACTTTGAAACGTGAGAATAATTTAAATATGATTTAAAGTCGTGATTGTTGGGTGATATTCTGTATGAAAAGACGATTACAATTAAGAGATTATTACGAATTTGTCGATATAAAAGTAATATATTATTATATAGTATAGAGGACAATTTTAGTATCTCCGTAGCCTTTAATGAAAAAGTTATTCAGTCTCTATTTATAGATTTTTAATACTAATATTATAATAAAGTATCTCAAGAAGAATTTACAACATTAGGCGTATTATTTACACCTTACAACCTAATTGTCGGGCTGTGTATCCCCTAATGTTGATCCCTTATAATTAATAAGCCTAGAATTTTTTTTCACTGCTTCTTTTAGAAATAATAAAACGTAAACGTCATATACGAATTCAAACATTTTTAAGAAACAAAAAATTAAAATTTGCTCTAAATATAATTTATTTTTATCAATACGTTGTAGGCTGTTACATTTTGTTTTGTAAAAGAATTTTGATTTTTTTCTATCATATTTTAAAGTGTTTGTTTTTGAACTGTTTATCATAACGATCGTTTTACTCTGGTCAAAGCTTTGATTAAAATTGCTTGAATTAATTTGTACAGTGTTACTCTCTTACATTTTTCGTGAATAAGTATTTAGGCCTGAGATAAAATATGTAAAATTTGTTTATATAAGAAAATTGGCTGCATCGATTAAATTAGTTATTATATTTTATATGCATTGGCACTGAAGTATCCGATATTGTTATAGAAGATGTATAACTAAGTTTATTTTGAATTTGTTTGCATGTATGTTAACTGACGTGGCCTTCATCCTTATTTATATAATTTCCTATGTGATGCTTAATTTATAGCATTCGTTATAATCTACGGTTATGCACTGTCTTTTAACCCAGAAGAGGTTTCTCATTCGGTGTTCTTTTTTTTCATTTAATGAAAGAAATATACAAATAAATACTATTACGTAACATAATATCTGAACAGATTCGTTTAATATTTACATAAACGATAGTAAACTAAAAATTCGAATTTAGAGAATGCTTGTCTTCTTCTATAAACAAAATATCTCTGTGTAAACTACCTGTTTACGATAAACGAATGAAAATAAATAAAATATAAATTTTCCTTTATACAGAATAAATGATATAACAAGGCACAGCATAAACTATTCACATTAAAAATGCTAATATCATCGATTAGTCAATGATATTATAGTACGATATAATACTTTAATATTTATTAAGAAATCCTTATCGTACGCATCGATTCCCGCAGAGACGACAAAGTAAAGCATTTAGATGAAAGATAATGCAGATGTATCGCATTATATTGCAGTGATTTATATTAATAATGGTAACCTTTCGATTATTTGACGTATTGTCCAAACGTGTTTTCCAATTGAAATATTAAAACATATTAATAATTCATCTTTTAATCGTATCTTACTCTCACTGTTTGTCTTCATCAGTCTTACCCTCATTATTTTGTAATATGTTCCTAATATATGTTCTCTCGTATTAATTATAATAAGTACCAGACAGTCTGGCTCTACCTTTGGATTCAAGATATAATTTATTTAGAGAAAAGAGAAACATAAAGAAAAAAAAAAGGAATAGAAAATTCACTTCGATAATCACATCTGTGAAAGGTTGATGCTGTGACAAACAAAAATTATACTAAATTTAATAACTACACGTACCTTTTTCGAGTAAAAAAAGATATATTACACTTGAATATATTGTTCATCGTCCGTATCACCGTTGCTCGATTGTTCCAAGGCATGATTCGAATTTATTTTCTCGTAATCCGAACTTAGTATCTTGTTTTTTATCTTCTCGTAGCCGTCCACGTTCCCGTCGGGCTTGTAATTGTTCACCTGCTCGTAAGGAGGCTCCTCGCTCGCGGTAACGCTCATGTACTTCACGCTTTCGTAATTCGGATCTTCGTGGCTCACGGATTCGTAATTAGGATCCGTATCGCTATCGCCAGGACGACAAACGGACGCATAATTTGGTTCGCTCGACTCGTGCGGCATACTTTCGTAATTCGGCTCGGAATCGGTATCTTGATCCAGGTCGGCCCTTCTTCTCAGTCGAACTTTTTCGTAGCCTGGATCCTCGCTGCTCGCGTTGCTTATCTGCCTCTGCTTAAACGGAACCGAATACGCGCATATCGAGCTTATGCCGTTTCTTAAAGACGCCGAGTTGCTCTGATAGTCGCCGTCTCTCAAAGTTTGCGAGTGCAACATCTCGTAATTAGGATCGTAAATGGACAGATTCCTCGTTACCGCGTTTCTCTTGTACTTGGGGCACACGGCTTCGTAATTATAGGTCGCATCTTGATCGACGAAGTCCGCGTCTTCGTCGGAGGGTCTAGCCACTGCCGCGCAATTGTTCTCGATCTTCGCGTGAAAATTAGCGGCAGTGTCCGGCGTCGCGTAATGCACGCAATCCGACTCCTTTTTCTGTATTTCCACCGAGTCGTGACTGGACCAAGAGGCACGGCTAATTTCTATGAGACTGAGCTTCCTAGACGACGGTGTCGCGTCGGCATGCAAAGTGCTGTTGGAATTCGATTGACCTTCGTTCTGTTCGTCGACGTCCTTCTTCTTCTTCATGACTTTCGCGTACATGTCTTCGAGAGACTTGCCCGTGGACAAGCTGGATTTTGCGCGTTCGTCGTTCTTCAATTTTTTCTCGATAGCCGCGTAAATCTCGACGGTAGCCTCGGGCGGCGGTGGCAACGGTGAGTTTGCCTGACGTTTCTCGGGCTTCGGGGAGCCTGGATTGATGATCGAGCTGTTGGCGCTCGACGACGATGCTTCGCAGAATAATTTCAATTATTGCATTACGAATCGTACTTTCCGATCGAACAACGAAAATTTTATAAAGTACGCCATCGAATCGTGGTATTAATTACCTTGCCTCGAATGAGCGTGTGCAACGTGACGTAAGCTATCGACACTCGGTGGTTGCGGTGCGGCGTGAACGTCTTCGGAGCGCAAGGAGGGTTGGTTAAATTGCGCCTGTTCGATTTGGATGGGTCTGTGCGCTTCTATCATAGTCGGTTGAATTTGAGCGTAAGTTTCGCTGCCGCTGGTGTAAACTTTGTCCTGCTCGTCGATGGCGGCGTACATTTCGTCTGTTAAAAGTTAACAAGTAGGGTAATCGACACTGTCGTCGACGACGTCGATGTCTTAAAGGAATACCTGAATCATCGGATACAGTTGCATAATGAGGATCCGCGGAGGAACGCGTCGATTGGTGTTGCTGATAAGACGACTTCGTTTGCGCTATTATGTTAGCCAACGGCTCTCTCACGCTTATACTCGTATATCCTTCTGAACAGCGACAGTTTTATGATTGATTATAAAATAATAATATATATAATTAAATGTAAAATAATAATTATAAGATATTAATTATAAAATAATAATTGTAATTAATACGTAACTTAAATGAAAGCGACGTAACGGTGAACTTACTGGAATCTTGCGAATCTCCGCTAAATTGTTGCTGCGGACTGTTGTTGTGTTGAGACTGCGACGCGTGAGGATGCAATACCAAGAGAGGTGGCGTCATGTAAGGTAGATCTTGATTAGCTTGTACACCGCCGGAAATGGCGTTGGCAGCCTGTATGTCACAGGAAGGTTCGGCGCAAAGGAGCGAGTTGTAAGAAGAGGACTTCCGAGTCCTCGGAGGTGCGACTGGATTTCCAGAAGTTTGTTGGTTCAGAGACGTGGATGGTTTGTCGACGTCGACCGCTTGATTGCCATTGCTCCTAGAATATCGTATCGTAACGTTTGAAATAACGTTCTTCCTAAATATTTACAGAGAATATGACAGAGACATTACCTATTCTGTTGTTCTGCATTCTCGCATTTCTGAATATTTTGAAGTTGGGCGTACGGATGTTCGTCTGAAGAACGCATAAATTCTTTGCTTAAAATCAATCGCTCGAGTAAATTAATAACTCTAAAATGTATACCATTGTTCGAAGCAGGAGACGGGAATCTTGAAAGCTGATACACCGACTTATCCTGAAGTGGCGGTCCTTGTTGAGAAATCGCTTGAGTTTCTTTTTCAGGCTGTTGTTTTTCTACCGAAATAACGAGAGAAACGAACATATTTGAAACATTAAATATACATTTCTTAATCGTTTTTTATAGAATAGAAAACAAAAGTAATCTACGGCTAAAAATTGTCGCCGAACGTACCAGTGTCTTCCACGGTGGCGTAAAGCTCCGAATTTACTTCGGTAGTCTCATAAATATCTTGAAGTACTGCCTCGGGAGTACTTTCGGGTCCAGCGTTTTTATCTTTCGGTATGTCCGGAAGACTTCTGTTGGCACTGGTTCTACAAAAACAATCGTATCTATCATACACCTCCGTAGGTGCGTACGAAAGTTGCGAAAGTCAACGAAGAAGAACTACGCGCTATCGAGAGTCAAATTATAGATCGAGACCTCTTTCCATTGTCGGTGGTGTCCTGGGTAACGACTTGAGTGACATCCAACGAAGGTAGCCTGTTGAAGCCCTCATTTTCAGAATGGTTCAGTATCACCATACCGGGGAGTCCCAGAAATTCGTTCCTGTAGCGATATGTACGTAACGAATGAAGAAACGTTCCAAATACTCGATAAACCACTCGTCGTCGATTTGTCTGACATTACTGACATTACTGGCATTACAGACAAGAAGAAACGTTCCAAATATTTTAAAAAATTGATAAAGGCACTCGTCGTCAATTTGTCTGACATTAGTGGCATTACAGACAAGAAGAAACGTTCCAAATATTTAAAAAAATTGATAAGGGCACTCTACGTAAATCTGCCTGACATTAGTGGCATCGCAGAGAAATCAAGCGACGTTAAATATTCGTAGGTAAGAATCCGTAGATACGTTAAAGTTAAATCTTAACAATTATTTAACAACGAATCTTACTTGTTCTCATTGCGGCGACAGCTACATATACAAGCAACGATGAGCCCAAGAAACGAGAGCAACGATCCAACAGAGACAACCCAGTAGCACCAGGCATCTTCCTCGAGGAAAGACTGTATCATGTTACAAACTTCCCCCCGGATATCCTTTCAAATCCTAGAGCGACAAATATAAACGAAAAATTTTTAATCGGTCTCGACGATCGACATAACCTACATTCGTGTACACACCCTACTTGGTCGCCGTCGTCGACTGTCAAATAAATAGGCGTTAAGTCATTTTTCTTGGTTTCCCGCATAATTTGTCACTCCGTCATTCGATCAGATTTACCCAGGAGGATCCACGTAAACGATGCGTATCACGATGAAGGCATGTATCGCGAAAATCCTCGCCTATGACAGGAAGATAAAAAAGTAGCTTCATAAAACCATCCAACAATTATCTCACGTTGTATCTTCGCTAGGTATTCGACGGTATTAAGATCATCTTGCGTGTAATAGCGATTACTTTAGGAAGAAGTTTTCATTTCATAACATTCGTAACATCGGTATCGCGCCTCACAGCGATATCTCACTCGAAGTCATCGTATTCGTTTTTTATACGGTTTGGTTCATCGTTGCTTTTCCTCCTTCCTTTATCGAAAATCGATCGCCGATTCGATAACGATATAAATTTGTATTATAGGAAATCTATGAAATATCGAATTCTCAACGCGTTTAACGCGTGAAAAAGAATTACGCGCTATAAGTTCTCGAATTTAATCGTAGCTTTCGTGCCACCGTGCATCGATCTAATTATTCCGCATTATTCCTGAAAAGGTAGCGCGTTTATACGTTTGTAGTCATCGATACGGATTACGGAACGTATCGATTTAATTCCGCGAGAAGATTCATCGATACGTTGAAATTCTTCGTCGTTGGAATAAATTACGATATATTAAAAGACGTGTTTTTTTTCGGTTCTTCTCGTATAATACGTAAAAAATATATTTACGCGTACCTGCGCTTTTAAACGGATCGTCCGTGACCTCCGTACGCGCTACCTCGTTTCCATATCGTCACGAACGTATGCGTGCGCGTGCGCGCGCGCACACACAAGGATGCTATCTCGCATCGACTACGTAAGAATATTTTTCAAAAATGTCTTTCCCCCTTCCGACGTATCGACGTTTCATTTTCAATCGCAGCTGGACGAATTTAACGATAACGTCGAGTCGTTCGAACTTTACCTGAACTCGGTAAATTCTTCGGGTGACTCGGTCCTTTTCGGGACCAAGACGCGTATACGTGTTCCACGTGCCATCGTTCGGCGAAAACAACTGTGGAGTCCAAATAACGTTTAAAAGATAAACAAATAAATATCTCGTCGATATTGTGGGGAATTTGAACATTGGAGTAGCATCGTAGAGTGCTACGAATGATAAAAGGCTAAAGTATGCGCTGGTAATTTTAAAGGACTATCGCGATAGCGGCTAGGTCCCACAGACCCTTGGCTTCGAGTCGCAAAGGGTTTATAAATATTATTTATTATATTCGCAATATATATATTATAATATATATATATACATATATATATTAAATTATATTATACAATATAATACAACATAATATATATATATAT
>JAITYT010000350.1:224368-256737 GCA_025433975.1 Liostenogaster flavolineata
CCCGCCGTTTTTAAACGATTTTTTTAGAAGTTTATTTTTCGATAACAATTTATTGAATTCCAAAAAAAAATGTAAAAAATGAACTTAGTTGCCAACCTAATAGAAACGGATCGGTATTCGTGTAACAGGACAACGAACGCGTCGTTGTACGACGCGTTTAGAACGATTAGCGTATGATTTTACGCCTTATGAAAACGTTATTAAATTTCGAACGAAAGTGAATTACACATCGAAGACGCGAAGACAAACGATAAATGATTAACGCATCGTTAGCGGGAGTCGATCATAAATATTTCTGTCTCTAATTGCGAGCGGAACTTCCAAGGATAAACTCGATTAACGACACCGATCGGAATGCTAAACTTGGTAAACTTTCAACGCGAATGTTAGACTCTTCTATGCGACTAAGAGCGACTAATCCAACGAATGAACGCTCGTGAAGTCTCCAGCGAGTTAAAACGATCAGCTTAAATGTCATTAGGAAAGAATTATCTAGAATCTGTAGAAAATCTGTCTATTCAAACGTACAGCTTTTAACTAACGATACGTTTTCCAAAATTTTACCACACGCACACGCACACGCACACCTAACAAGTTCGTATCGCGCGGATGAAAGAATATCCGTAGGTGCAAATGGACTCGTTTTACCGTTCCTTTCGTTCGAGAAGACCTCTCTGAGAAATCTTACGCGTAGAAACGGATAAACGAGATTTCTTCAAATAGAAACGCGCGACGACCTTGTCTCGTATACGGCAAGAAGATGCGAAACGCGCATCGAAATGAATTTCTACTACGTTCGACATTTTCGAACCGAATGAAACAACCTCGAAAAAAAAATGAGAAAAATTGTAGGACGTAAAACGACCGTTGGAAATTGTACTCCTCTAAAGGAGTTCGCAAGGTTCAAGACGATGACAAGGTAGACGCGCCTATTAATCGCGTCGCTAAAACCAAGGAATATTTATTCGTTCTTCCGATCTTACGAGAAGGCAGAATCGATCTTTCGAAAGAAACAGCTTGACGATCCGATTTCGATTAGGCGTAGAACGATTATTACTTACACCATGATAATGGTTCCACGTGCGAAATCTATGTCGGCCTCGGAGGCGCGCAGTGCGTGTCGTCGATCTTTTCACAATCCAGTCGACATCACCTTCGAGATCGCACGGGAGAAAACGCGCACAGGTGTATCACCGCGCACTCGTCATGATAATCGTCACCTATCGACCTTAAAAGCGTTCTCTCTTTTTCGTTCTTCTCTCTTCCACCGTCCCGCTCCTAGAGAGACGAGCTTTCCCCTCGGCCTCCCCGGGTCCTAGTTCAATTTTCGCGAGGTCTCATCGAGAGAAATAGCTTGACGGTCGTAAGATCGAGCTCCCGTTGGCCGATCGATCGCTCGCTCTAGGCTAAGACAGACTAGAAAGAGGAGTAGACGCGAGGAGGAGAGCAGAAGGAGCGTCCGGAGCGTGCCCTTCCCCGAGGTTCGCGGACTCCGACATAACGGGGATCCCGAGTGGACTCGCGAGGCAGCCTCGGACCCGTCATCGTACGATACCACCGCCAGGTACCGTGGCAACGCACGAGAGCAGGAAGGAAGCGAAAGACCAGCGAAGGAGCGAGAAAAGAGCGGTAGGGAGCGATCGAGGCGAGCTGGATGTAGAAACGAGTCGGAGAAGCGCGGATTTCTCGAGAGCGGCCTTTCACTGGCCGGCTGTCCGCCTGTTCTGCCTGCTCTCTTGCCGCTATATCGGCTCTCCTATGCTCTCCTATGCCAACCGGTCGCTGATCGTGGTATGCTACGTCGCCATGTCGCGCTCGTAGCCAGATAAATGCCTCCAAGATCGCTCGATCATCTCCGTCGAGTCACCCTCTCGGAAAGACATGGTCGACTTTCGACGTCGAGCCATCGAGATGAATGCTTTAGTACCTGGAACTTTAGTGGTCCCACAAAATCAAATGCCTCTCCGGTAAAGGCATTCTCCTTCGTGACGAGACCGTTTCTATTTGGTTCTTGCCGCTAAATCGACTCTACTATGGTCTCCTATGCCAACTGATCGCTAAGAGCGGTATGCTACATCGGCATGTTGCACTCGTAGCTAGATAAATGCCTCAACGGCCGCTCGATCTTCTCTATGAGTCACTCTTTTGCAAAGACATGGTCAACTTTAACGTTGCACACCGTGGATCGGTCTAGATGAATGCTTTAATACCTGAAGCTTTAATTCTCCCACAAAATCATCCTCTCTATCAAACGCATCCTCCTCGACGTCGTACGCCTCGTCTCTATTTGGTTCGTGCGCTTGATCGTCTCGACGACCTCTCAAGTATGTATTCGATATGTACGCGAGACACGTTGTTCTCTCAGCCAACTGTTTACGAATCGAGCGTCGTTAAAGACCCTGGAATCGATCGTGGAATGTATTTTAAATTCTACTAAGTACGTGCGCGAGGATAGACTCGGTGATTTTACTACTTCCTTTGTCGCGCCCTTCCGCGACGTCTCCTTGCAAAATACATCGTGCATTCGAATCGAATGAATCCATTTTGGATTACCATTGGATCCCTGGCCAATAATTATATCGATAATTATCTTTAAATAAAATATTCTAAACGGCGATGAAATATTATCAATGATTAATATTTGCATCTAAATCTTTGCACAATTCAATGTGGAATAATTTCACACACAGGAGAAACAAATGTCTTGTGCTCGCATGATGCTTGAAAATTCTTCGTGACGTCAGTATTCGAAAGCAATAAATACGAATTCGTAGGAATGTGCATCGAGACTTCTTTAAACTCTCCTTCGATTTACCACCTGCAGTTAATAATTATCGTTAATAAAGAGGCCCTTAATTGATCCCGACGACTCTATGCAGTCATAGACAATTAAATCTTCACAAATTTCAGATAAAATATCTTCTTTAGTGAAACGTAAATCCGAAACCGCGGTTGAAAGGTTATGAAAAAAATTCTCCTTCCGCTCCGAGATCGCTTAATTTTACAAGGTACAAATAATTCAACGTACGTGACAAGTGTGATTCGCAATTTGCACAGCCTAATTAAATCGTGCGATTTATGAAAAAGACTTTAATAAATTCTCCTTGACAATTCACGTCGTTGATAGCAGCCACAAGTTTTACGAATGTTCCGACTATCGATAATTTAAAAAACGCGATATACGCGTATCGATATCTATCGATTTATATCGACGACGATTGCAGCGAGATGTCTGATCGATCGAGCGTGTTTACGTCCATAAAGTGTCGGACGTGCGATGCGTGGAGTGAAGAGTTTCGCGTTTAATTTCGTTTAATTCCTACCGCAGTCGTTCTAAAAATTATTTCCATTCACGCCTTGAAATTAATGATACACCACGCATCAAAATGTCCGCGATGATAACAGCCGATTGGTTTCCTTTAGGACGCGATATATATTTTCGGTAGGTCTGAGTCATTAAGGATTCAAATTTCATCCAAGCTTACGTATTATTTTTCATTGCAGGAAATTCGAGTTATATCCCTTATCGTTCCAACATGAAATTAGCAGTACAAATTTGATAGTAGCCGCTCCTTATGGAGGCTCCATTGCGATTACCAGAAATCCTAAAAAATTGGTTAAAGTTCAAGGTACAACCAAGCCCATTGTATTTTTTTACACCGCTTCTGGAAAGTTAACTGCAAAATTTCAGGTACGATATTTCTCGTTGGTATCGCTTAAACATTTCGTTCGTATTTGTAAAGCACAAGTACAAATTGTGTGTCTAAGTGACCAACCGTCCTTTTTGATATGTAAGAGCTAATTTGTAAGTTCCTAAATGTTTAACGACAAAAATTGCTCATAATGACGAAAAAATCATTTATTTAATTTTATGTCATTCGTTCGAACGAAAAATATTCGTATTTAAATAATAATTAATCATGATACGCCTGCGTTATCTATTTACTATATCACGATGCTTTCTGTTTAACTATCGTTGCGAAGGATAATTCCTTTTTTCTTTTTCGTTTGTAATATTTGTTTCTTTAATTTGTTTGTAAAGCACAAGTATAAAGTTATCGAGCCGTAATAATTTGACCGAGATACTTGCACGATGTTTCAGTGGAACAGTGGAAAATTAGTATCGTTCGGATGGTCGCAACAAGAGGAATTACTTTGCGTACAAGACGATGGCATGGTTATTATTTACGACATGTTTGGAACGTATCAGCATACCTTTAGCATGGGAAACGTACGTTTCGTATACCATCGATGTCGCTTGGAAAATGTCTCTAATTAATTACAACATTTTTCTTTTACTTTAAGGAAGCAAAAGATACCAAAGTTATAGAAGCAAAGTTCTTCTCGACGTCGAACAGCACTGGAATCGCTGTTTTGACATCTACCAATCATATTTTCTTAGTGAATAACGTTGCGGAACCTAAAGTCAGACAGATTTCAGAAATACCACGTAAGATCATGCCTTTGGAATATTCAATATTGATAAAAGATCTTTTCCCTATACGAGACAATCTCTACGTACAGGACACGGAGGGACGATCGATTGCTGGTGCGTCGTACATAGCGAAAGAGAAACTCGCGTTATTTTGTCGAACAGAGAAGGTATATCGACGATACATCAGTCGTATCAAAATGTTACATCGATACCATTTGTAAGTATTACCTCGGTTAACGTCGACTCGTCTAATAATCCCGACGATAACTTATTCGTCGCTCTTTCAGAGTAATTTGTTTAACAATAAAATAAACAATGTAGTAGCGATAGCTGTGTCCGGTAACAACCGACACGTTGCCCTTTACGCGGATACTGGACATTTGTACATAGGTTCCATAGATTTCCAAGAGAAGTACTGCGAGCATTTTACGAACACGAAGGAACCTTTATCCAGCATAGCATGGTATAAATTTTAAATACTTATTTGAAACTGTTACTCCATAACATAATCTAATTTAACAATCCGTATTAATTAAAATTAAATTATTCTTGTAATAATACAGACCCGTTATAGGTGTGGAACGGAGGCAGTAGTTTGCAGCTGGAATAGTACGGTGATCGTCGTTGGAAGGACAGCCGAAACAATAATGTATACTTACGACACTCCGGTGCATCTCGTTACGGAGATTGATGGCGTTCGCGTGTTGTCAGGCTCGTCGCACGAAATGATACAGAAAGTGCCCAATGTTGTACAGAAAGTATTTAGAATAAACTCTACGGATCCTGCTTCGTACCTTCTGGAAGCTTCGAAACAATTTCAAAAGAAAAGCCATAAAGCCGACAGTTACATAGACTTGGTCAAAGACAAACTCGATACCGCTATAAAGACTTGCATCGACGGTGCAAGTCACGAGTTCAATTTCGAGACACAAAAGCTTCTGATAAGAGTAATAGAACATTTTATGTTCGCTACGTATATTCTGTGGATCTGGCTGAATCCGTTGAGTAATGATATATTTTTTAGGCGGCAAAATTTGGAAAAGGATTTAGCACTACGTTTAATCCTGACTGTTACGTGACCATGTGTAGGACATTGAGAGTCCTGAATGCAGTAAGGCATCCAGAAATTGGCATTCCACTGACGTATACGCAGTATCCTTCTGTAATTCTACAAGAAATCGTATATTTTAGTATATTATACACATTTGTATCTTTCTTAATGCGCAAAATTCTTACTAGATTCAATATTTTAACCAACCAAGTTTTATTAGATAGACTTGTAGTCCGAGGACACTATTATTTGAGTATACAAATAGCGCGTCATTTGCAACTTCCTGAAATTGATGGTGAAAGTCGAATATTAGCCCATTGGGCTTGTTACAAGGTAAACAATTTAACGATTTAATTTAATTATAACAACGATACGATAACATCGTAACGATCAAGTGTAAGACACGATTACGAAATGCAGCAGAAACAAAATAATGATTCATATTTTAATATTATAGATGCTATATACGTTTTTTTTGTACCTAGGTTAAACAAAGTCGATTGGATAAAGAACAAATAGCAGAGGAAATCGCCGATAAATTAGGATATGCTCCAGGCGTATCGTACAGCGAAATCGCTAAAAAGGCGGCAGATTATGGCAGAAAACATTTAGCTATAAAAGTATATTACTTCGTTTTAGTGAAATTATTTAAGCAAATCTTCCATATCGTTATAGACGCGTTAAAATATTTGCAGTTGATAGATTATGAACCACGTGCACATCTACAAGTTCCTTTACTATTGACGCTTGGCGAGGAACGCGCTGCTTTATATAAGGCTGTCGAAAGTGGTAACACGGATTTAGTGTATACTGTTATCCTTCACCTTCGGGAAAATATGACTCTTGGAGATTTTCAAGTAAGCAATACGACGTATTAAAAACAAAAATATCGTATTTATACATGTCGCAAAAAATATATACATTGCATATGTTGCGTAGATGTCTATAACGCATTGCCCTTTGGCAATGGCCTTATACGTTAAATATTGTCAAAATCATAATCGTGAAACATTACGAGGTATTTATAATCAATATGATGATTATCACTCGCAAGCGATATGGTTCATAACAGAAAGTTATCAGCGAAAGGTTCGTTGTACATTCTTTTGTTACCTAATTATGTTTCTTATTAATCAAAATTCTTCATAAAGAATATTTATTAGAACGTAATGTCTCGAGATACGTTACTGCAATCGGCCCAGGAAAATTTTAAATTAGCACACAACGATGGAAATGCAACTTTGACCGAAGAACAGATAAAATTGTTACGATATCAAAGATCTTTGGAAGACACGTTGCATCAATCGATCGTAGGCAAGCCGCTTCACGATACGGTGAAGATATTATTATTACAAAATGAATTAAAGCTCGCGGATAAATTAAGATCGGAATATCGGATACCGGACCGCAGGTATAGCACTTTTGTTTCTATCGATATAAACTATTTATATAAAAAAAGTCAGAAATTTTATAATAATTTAAACTTTTATTAAATTTAACATATCTCGTTACAAAACTTATAAAAATCACTGTGCACAATTAATAATAAATGTTCGATTAGCCTATTGCTATCGTTTCTTTATAACTTTTCATTAACATTGTAGATATTGGTGGTTACGAATACAATGTTTGGCCCAACAAAAGCTATGGAATGATCTAGAGAAATTGTCAAAAAGCAAAAAATCTCCGATTGGATACGAAGTAATTATATCTCGTATTTAACACGAAATACATGTTCTATAGTTATCGAACCATACTTATGCGATATAATTCTTTTCTTAGCCATTTATAGATCAGTGTTTGAAATATAATGAAGAAGATGAAGCAAAAAAATATTTACCAAGAGTAAAAGATGAATTAAAAGTAAAATATTTTGTCAGATTGAAGTAAGTATATTTTATACTCGAATACATTTTCTGAAAATATATGCATCTATCTGAAATTTAATTATTATTAAAATAATACAATAATGTTTATCGTATCTAATTACATTATACACAGAATGCTTCGTGCAGCAGCACAAACAGCGTTAGAGCAAAAAGACGTTTCGGCTTTAAAATTTGTATTGGCACAATGTGGACCATCTGAACAAGAATTAATAGACAAAATCAATATGTATATTACTAGTCTTAAGCACTGAAAATATTTATATAATAAGTTATACTAACTGTACATTTACTTAAAGATAAAGAATTTTTTAATTGTAATTAAATTTAGGAAAATATAAAATAGTAAATATTTAAATTTGTAATCGAAATTATAATCATTTATAAAGCAATAGTATATACTTGCACGTAATTCTAGTGCTTTAAATAAAAAGCATGAGATTTGTGTGCGATACTGTAATTATTCTTCGATGCATTTAATTCCATGTAAATATATATTTATTAATTGTGTAACTGATATTTATAATCTATATCTTGAAGTAAAATAATTCCTTCTTAATGAATGTAATTTCATACTTGTACTGCTGAATTTACAACAACCACAACCTTGTATTGTTTCTTTTCACGATTGCAACGATAAATTCTATATTTTGTATTTTTATACCATCTTTACATAATTCTCTCCTTTCTGTTTATTTAAAATAAAAATGACGGTAACAAAAGCTAAGTAAAAGCGTTATATAATCCATTATCGATACCTGCCTTGCATATAAAAATAACATATTTTATTTTAAAAATACGAGGAAACATTTATATTGCAAGAAAACAACATATCAATTGATTTTCTGTTCCGATAATGTAAATCTTTCGTGTTCCGTGACAAGAGCAGCAACGATATACCGTTCAATTTCTTCGCCTTTGTTTAATTGCTCATTTGCGAGTGTTAACAAATAATTGTTATCTTTGCTAACAATCGTCACTTTTTCCTTTCTAGTTTGCAACATATTAGCAATAACGAACTGCAATAAAATCGTTATACTTATTGATCTTGCATTTCTTAATTTATACTTATTAATTTGTCGTATCAACGAATGTGCTAAAAATATAAAAATGATTACTTACATTATGCTTATATTTATTGAGCGCACTTCTAGCTTTTGAAATTAAGAGACTTTCATCGGTTTCTAATTTAAATGATACTACAAATGCTTCTGGAACCCATAAGCTAACTAATGGTGCTAACATTTTTGGAACTACTTGGAGTGTTATCGTCGGTGGTCCGTTGGAGGAAATTTTATGAACCGACTGAAAAGAAAAGAATTTTTAAATAATTTATTATATTCATTTTATATCGATTATAAAAATTAAGACAACTTGACTATATTATAATTATAAACGACTATAAATAATGCATAATAGCTGTTAGTACGAATAACCGTAATGTATCAATAAACAGCAACGAATGAACGATGCGTAAACTTAATAATAACTTTGTAGCACGCTTACCATTTCGTCGGATGGAATGTAAAAATCTGATACCGCGGCTGCCAAATACAAAAGTGCTCTTTCCCGTAAACATGCTAACGATTGACAGGCAATTCGGAGTAACCAAAGATATTCTGCCAAAGTGGTAAAACTGAGTTGTAACAATTTACCCTCGCCCATTGCTTTTTTATACTTTTTCAATATAGTTGCCATTTTTTCCGTGTACTCTGGAAGAACTACGATCACAAAAGGACGATAAGTTATAAGATAATTTGTAACGTAATTTAAACGTGTTATATATAATACATTATACCTGTAACTTTTGTACTATCTTCCTTCACGCTAAGCATATCTAAAAGTTTTTGTCCAACGAGAAGTCTCGAGAAGGGTTCCAAAGATTTTGCTCTGTAATTCGAAAGATGCGGTAAAAAGAATTGTCAACATTGTCGTAAGAATAAAAAAATAACGGATACCTATACATGAAAATCACAGCATATCCATGTTCCAGAAAATATTCAGCAGATATGGATCCTCTATTCCCTGCGCTAAAATTGTCTACGAATCTTACGGTATTGTGTTCCAGTGGTACCGTCGTACCGCCACTCTGTAATATTTATTTAAAGTATTTCAATAAATTGCTTCGTATTGACAGTACAATCGACACAACGTTAATCTCTTAACTTACCGTTACCAAAACTACTTTATTATCTCGTTCTAAATGATCCATGGTAAAATCTTCCAAAAGTTTTTTGTTCGAATCTAAGTCGAGCGGAGCCGGATGCTTTGCAAAGAAATCCTCCCAAGTTGACGTCATCTTAATAGCTTCTTTATTCGCTTAATAATATTTTTCTATATAAATATATATATGTATATGTACGTATATGTTTATGTACATGAATATATGTACGTATTTATATATATTCTTATGCAATGATTTGGCAAACCTTAACCTTGATTATTCACTTTCGTTTAAATAGAAACAACATACAAATGCACGTTTATCTGTAATAATAAGTGTCGGTTTATATATTATAAATACATACGAACGATTAAAGATCTCGTAAAGTGTAATAATAATAGTAATTGCAAACGATATCGAGGCTCGATTTTAAATGACGACTTACGTTTTAATTCTTACTAACTCGACATAACCTTTGAACCTATTTAAAATGTTACTACACTTTTACAATCTGTTCTAATTCAAATAAAACGAATATTTTATTTCAATATTATTTAGAACGACTAGCAACTTACATATTGTTCTTTTAAAGAATTATTCAAATACGAGATTAATATCGCTCGAAAGAATTAAATATTCGTGCGTAAGTGATATTTCGCGATAGAAAATCATTTTACAATTCAGCGATTAATTTTTTATACGAATATTAGAAATTATTATAATATATCGTACGCCATAAGAATGCTTTAACGAACGAATAACGTTATAGCAAAAACACAATCATTCGTGTGTCGATCGCAACAATCCGTCGCAGGGTAATTTATAACAAAAAAAAATAAGATGCGTATTTTAACAGTCGACTTAGTTAAACGTCTCCTGTCTGAAAATATCGTTGGACAATACTTATTGGAAACTATAATTATTCGTTTATTAATAATAAAACAATAAATTACATTTTACAGCTTGACACGTAACATTTTTACATCTTATCGTTTTTTAATGCTGTACAAATAGAGGATACGATATTCTCTGCCAATTACTTCATTTCGGAATTGGACGTCTAGAAAAGTACTACCTTTCAGCGTAATCTAATATTTCGGTGCTGGGGATTTCAATTGACTGTAATCCGTTATAGGCGTGTAAAACTGAAACAAACAGTTATACGTGTGTGTGTATATATATATATATATATAATATATATCAGGGGGACCGAAAAGTAACCAAGGTCATTTTTTGCATTTGTTTGTTAAAGAAATCTTAAACAGTAATCGACAAAATAATTCCCATCCTTTTCTAACACTTTTTGCAAGCGTAAAGGCAATTGTTCGATTCCCTTTTTAAAAAATCTTTAACATAAAATAAAAAAGATTTGTTTAGATCGAAGAAATTTTGATTACCTTTCGGTAGAATTAATATATATACAAGGAGTAAAGATATTTCGAGGAAATATTAAACGACATTCGCATGTTTACGCACTTTATACTGTTTATCGGTATATTCGTTCCACGGTTCTGGGTTTTTCTTCTGAGACCACGTAACGTCAGGATTACGTAGGGCTAGACGTAACGTGTACCAAACTGCCCCCGCAGCACCTAGCCCGACACAGAAGAACAATGGCATCAACTGAAACAGAAACGATCGTCTTTCAATCTCCGCTTGTTTCGACGAATTTATTAAATTCGGTCTCTCACGGGATAATTCTTCTTGAGACTCGACCACGTTAACCCTTGCATTTTGATTAGTTTCGACTGCAAATACGGAAGTATCAAAGAGAATCACTTCTATCCGAAGAGATATAACTCGTATCCTTATGCTTTATACACGCGAGAGCGATCCGAAATATCGCGGCTGATTTCCATCGAAAATTTTGGAACCCTCGCGAATCGTCCGTCCGATAAAAACGATTGGTCGAAATTATTCCTGGTCTTGCTCGACACTTAACGAACGGATCGCGTGTTTTACGTTTTTTCCATTGTGATTTCTTAAGACGTGGCCGTATAAATATAAAAAAAGGGTGAATGGGAACCTGGAGACAAATTGATGTCCGCAGAACCTTCTCTTAGTTCTGGTGTACAGAAAATTAGTAAAAATCAATTTAATAAAACTACAACGTTTAATAAATTATTATACATTATAATAATAATGTTTATTTATTAATTCTCCTAAAGAATGCCGGGAAACCGAGAAAGTCAAAGGAGATTAAACCCGTTCGTTAAGCCTTGAAATGTTTCCTTTAACAACGAAATGGATTTATCTGCGATGATACGACGAATTTGTAGAAAAGAAATACCAAAAATATGATTTATATTTATAGTACATGTATTATAATAATAATATTAATTACATGATAATAATAATTATTACTACAATAATTACATATATTATATAATAATATTATTTGGACAAAACGTTCGGAGCTAGGAAACCCTTTATTGAAAATGGAGCTTATTACCCTTAAACGTCTATTGTCGTTACGTGCTTCGTGGCGGTATTCCGTCAGTAAAGGTGAATTTTTACAATCTCGTGCTCGTATAAATATAAATGTTGATCTCAACGATGAGCGAGACCGAAGTTAAATTCGAATCGAGTTAAGGGGGAAAAAGTGTTGTCCGAGATGTCGCCTTACCGAAGTTCTTCGTTAAAAAGTTAACGTACCTTCGTTTTCGTATTATCGATATTAGATCATCGTGCATCACCGTGGAGATGAGTTTTCATTAGAAATACGTTATTAGACGTTCTACAGTGCATGTGGCGTGGCTGGTACCGTAAAAATGGGTTTTTCTACGAGCCTACAAGGGCAGGCGTCGCACGAGGCGTTACTCGGACGACAGGATGCCGAGATAAAGCTGCTGGAAACAATGCGACGATGTTTGATAACAAAAGTGAAGTCCGATCGCGAATACGCGGCAACGATTTCGTCGTTGACGATGCAAGGGAAAAAAATTGAACGGGGCGAGGATCTCGTCGGTAGCTTGATCGCACAGGTATCCTTCAAAATCCCTAGCTTTTTTCTAGCTTTATGTAAAATTAAACGAATTATTTCTCCTCCCCGTTTCGTCGCAGAGCTGGAAAGATATCATGGACTCGATAGATCAAACGGCTAAATTAATCAAACAGCAAGCGGATTCTATCGAGAGCATCGTAATAGGGCACATAAGTATTCTGTATTCCGTAAGAAGGAGAGCCAGAAAATTTTATCAGGAGGAGCAAACCTGGTTAAACAATCAGTTCCAGCAGGTAATGCCGAGATATCGAACTTCCGTCTTCCTCCGTAACGGTTCCTTCAACTCGTAAATTTCGTTATTAAGCTCGTTATAAATATACTTTTAGTAATGCGTTTAAAATTAGACGTTACAGCGTATCATAATACGACGGTTATATCAGGAATTCCTTCGGAGTTACATCGTACGTCTTAGAGTACGAGAATTTCGTAGATTGTTAAATTAAAGCCATAGATGTATATCCTCGATTAATCTTGTAATAATTCTGTGTCGATCTAATGCGTGCGGGTGTATGTTTTTTAAGTTAACGGATGACGTGGTAAGGAAAAAAATGGAATATCAGAAAAATTTAGAGATGTATAAGTTGATGAGGTCTAGATTCGAAGAACATTACGTGAAATGTAAGTATGATTTGTATGCGCGCTCGATTTATATTTCTGGATATCTGTGATTTCTGAAAAGTCAACGGTGAAAATACGGTTGAAATTGATTGCAGCTGGTCGCGGAGGTAGAAAATTAGACGAAGTAAGGGAAAAGTATCAGAAGGCGTGTCGAAAACTACATTTAACGCATAACGAATATGTACTACTGTTAGGTGCCGTTACCGAATGCGAACACGATTTGAGAACGTGCTATTTGCCAAGTTTGCTTCATCATCAACAAACTATCCATCAAGAATTTATCTCGTCTTGGTGAGTGAACGATCGTATTGCTATATTATGTGTTTTTAATGTTTTAATTCTCTTTACATGCAACTAGAATTGACGAGGGTAAGATTTCAACCTGTTTCTATAATGCGTATCTACATTCGCGTATCTTTAACACATTTGTCTTTGATTCTTTATTTCATAATTTTTAGGAAGGGTATACTTCAGGACATAGTTAAATATTCTGACTTTACTACCGATAAATTTTTGGAAATACATGCGAAAATGCAAAAGGCTATTGACACTATAAAACCGGTCGAAGAGTATAAGGAATTCATAGGAAAGCACAGGTATTTATTAAAACATTGTATTTTCGATGCTTCTTCTTTTCGATATTTCCTCCAAACAATTTTCGTAAGAACGTTTTCACGCTACTCCCAGACCTCGTTTAACAGAGATGTCCTACTGTTTTCAATTAAATAACATACCTTGTATGTTCAAGTATAACGATATATTATTATGTAACATTATATTATTAACTGCTATCAATTAATGTCGATACAGAACCAGGCCAGCATCCCCGATAAGATTCACTTTTGATGAGAATCTTGTAGACGATACTTCAGGGAAATTGTTACCCAACAAGTTGACTGTAGATAACTTGACTATAGATTGGTTGCGAAGTCGTCTTACAGAGCTAGAAACGTCTCTTAAATCTACTCAACAAAGTCGCCAAAATACACAGTTCCCTGCAGAAAATAATAGTGACTCCAAGTATGAAATATTTTTCACGAATGACGTAACGTCGATATTGTTTTAATCGCAGTAACTGCGGCAATAACGTATATGTAAATAAATTTATATTAAAAATCGTATATTCATTTTTCATAGGGTTTCGATCTTGGATTACTCTCGCGAACGAGAAGAATTAAGATTGCGTTGTCAAGAAAAAAAATTGCAAAGACAAGTAGAGGTAATTAGAGCCGCTCTTAACGAATTAGGTTGCGAAGAATTACCCTCTGGTTGTGACTTATCTATGGAAGGTTCTTTCACCGACCCTCCTGCAGCGAACAAGGTAATTTTATTTTAATTCGTATAATACTTAAGATATTAATTATAATATATATATACACATTATATAATATAAATATAATATAATTATAAAATAGAAATTATAATATATCCGATATTCCGCTACGAAGGAAATGTTTATACGTAGTGCAATGTTAATAATTTACTTCTTGTTACTAATTGTGAAAAACCGTTGTTACGATCGAAGATAAAGAGCTCTATCGATTAAATGGAGCAAGACGTTATTTTCAATGCGCTATTCTTAAGATTTTGCTCTCGGCTCGTAAATCAATGAACTCAGTTGGTTACGCTACGCTTACAGAAAATTACAAATCCAGATAGTGGTTTATTTACATTAAGAAGAAACCAACGACTTTTGACGATAATCAAATCGCCTTTTAAATCTTTGCCATCTATAAGCGATTCGAAAAATGGATTGGTTAGATCGAATAGCGAAGGTGTCGCAACGAATGCGGATAATATTCCCCCACTTGTATGTGCTACACACTTTATACGTATGATGTGTGACTGTGTGTGCATACACATTCTGCGCATATATATGCTTTTAATCCAATATAGATCAGATCGTAATAAGCAACGTTATTTTTGATAATATACTTCCACTCTTACTTGCGCTCGTCCCTGCTTATTGTGTAGTACGATGTAATGAGAAACTTTTTTTTAATGACATATATATGTAAATACATATACATATATACATACATACACATAGATTGAATGAAGCCTTGGAACGGTGTATTGGCATTTAAAGTAACTTGCATTAAGCATGTTAAGATAAAGAATTTTATACAAATTTTATGTTTGTATGTCGTGATACTAATAAATTACGTACTAGAAAATCAAGATATTATTGCAAGTATACTATCTTTTAATATAGTACGTGAAAAGAGAAGAGAAACAGGTGTAACTTTTATTACTTATAAAGATTGAATCTCACAAAATGCTTGCCGTCTAGGTACCGTTACACGGAATTTCTCATTTGGCCAGTAATCAAAAAGGAAACGGTAACGGTGAATTAATGGAAGAAGAATGGTTTCATGGTGTATTGCCAAGAGAAGAAGTCGTACGATTGCTCGTTAACGAAGGAGATTTTTTAGTACGAGAGACAACTAGAAACGACGAGTGCCAAATAGTTTTATCGGTTTGCTGGGATGGCCATAAACATTTTATTGTACAAACAACATCGGAGGTAAGCGAAGATTTTGCACTTTCTTCGAGGCAGGCGACGGATTGCCCAGCTTGTTCTAAGAAAAAGAAGTATTTCTGTGTTTAGTTAAAAGTTATATAATCGCAGGGACATTATAGATTTGAAGGTCCGACGTTTCCTTCGATACAAGAATTAATCAGGCATCAATGGATGTCCGGTCTACCCGTGACTAGTCGTTCCGGAGCTATTCTTAAAACATCGATTCCACGCGAACGTTGGGAATTGAACAACGATGACGTTATTCTCCTGGAAAAGATTGGACGAGTAAGTAAAACTATTCGCGTTCTCTTCGTCTTGATTTGTATCCCTATATAAATGTCATCGAATAAAAAAACGTAGGGGAATTTTGGGGACGTATACAAAGCGCAGCTCAAAACTTGTAAGACTGACGTAGCTGTAAAGACTTGTAAAGTAACGTTACCGGACGAACAAAAACGAAAATTCCTGCAGGAAGGAAGAATCTTAAAGCAATACGATCATCCAAATATCGTCAAGCTTATCGGTATCTGCGTGCAAAAGCAACCGATTATGATCGTAATGGAATTAGTTCCTGGTAAATAAAAATGCCTTTGCGTGTTTCCACGCGTACCTTTCCATTATAAGATACGATTGAAATATATTTTAGGCGGATCTTTACTCACGTATTTACGAAAAAACGCTACTACTATCACTCAACGAGAACAGCTCCGTATGTGCAAGGATGCAGCTGCAGGTATGCGCTATTTAGAATCGAAATATTGTATCCATCGAGATTTGGCAGCTCGAAACTGCCTTGTAGGTAAGTAATCATCGATATTTATCACCTATTATCATAGTTTAAAAGAATATTTTGATTTAACGATATAACTTTCAGGTTACGAATCAATAGTAAAGATTTCGGACTTTGGAATGTCGAGAGAAGAAGAAGAATATATAGTATCGGATGGAATGAAACAAATCCCAATTAAGTGGACTGCACCAGAGGCGCTCAATTTTGGTTAATAATTTATTACAGTTGTTAAACCAGGTGTATTTAGCCGTTATTCGAAAAGCTAAGTTATCGTATAATTTTTAGGTAAATATACGTCTCTGTGTGATGTTTGGAGTTATGGGGTTCTCATATGGGAAATATTTTCTAAGGGTGGAAATCCGTACAGTGGCATGTCTAATTCTCAAGCACGAGAAAAAATAGATTCAGGTAATGAAAAGAAATGTTCCTTCTCGATATGATATGTATGACGATATTTGCTCTGTAACTATAGATTAAATGGAATGTGATAATTAATAAGTAATTAATAGAGATTTCTAATTTTTCATTGTTACTATTAGGATACAGAATGCCTGCTCCGGATGGTACTCCCGATGAAATATACCGATTAATGTTACGATGTTGGGAATACGAGCCAGAAAAACGACCACATTTCGATCAGATACATACCGTCGTGGAAACATTATCTCAAGCTTATTTATAAATATCAATTATAAATATTAACATACGTGACACACACGAAGAATTTTACAAAATCTGAATTAATGCAACGAACTTCTTATGTGTTGCAGAACAGATTTATAACTCTTTAATACATTCGTAAAATATATTCTAAGGCGTGGAATTACCTTGGATTCGTACTCGAATTATTATTTCATTTTAAAGATCACAAACCTTATAATCAAATATTTTGTACATAAATTCATTTATCGTACATTGTATGTATAACTATATTGTTATATATTATACATTGTTGTAAATATCCGTCCATGCTATAACATTCTTACAGGATTTAGATGCATTTTTTTTCGATAATCGAGCTTTTAATAAATTAAAAATGTATTTTTCACAATTATATCTTTATCTGGAAAAATTAACGTCCATGAAAGATAGAATTTCAATTAATTGTAAAATCAGTTATCATATATAACATTGTATCATAAAATTATTCATTAGCTGAAGATAGTATTTTAATGACAGTATTCTATTACGTTGCACATTCAAATTTACTGTTCATTTGGACAACTTTTAGGCAGTGTCGTTATTTTAATGTAAGCCCGATATAAATACTATGAAGTTTTGATAATGATTTAACGTAAGAGTGTGCAATATTTATTAAATGTTTTCAATATACTCTGCTATTGTATATAAAACATTTGATATGCAAATATATTTTCTCGTTTTTGCATAATTTTTATATTTATATATATATATATATATATATATATATATAATAATCTGTTATGAATTATACTTTTGCATTATATAATAAATTTTACCGTTTTAGCTTATATATTTAATTTAGCAACGTATACATAAATATATCAATAAAGGTTATATATAAAATAATAGTCTACATATGCGTGTGCATATATAAAAATATATATACATATATACATATACATGTTTCTAGTAATAAAATTATTGTCGATATACAGTGTCGATTATACATACAACATTTTTATTTTATTAATTTTAATTATTGCTGTGCAATATGTTATTTAGTTATATATGCATATATATATATCTCAATTATAAATATACATTATCAAATTTTTAAATGTAATTACGTATAAAAATGATTCCATTATTCGTGAATCCTTTTTAAAATAATCAAAACTTCAGTATTTAAAATATTAGATATTCGTAACATCGGTACACGGAATATGATAAAAAGCACTGAAATATTTTAAATCTTAATCGGATGTTACACTCAATATGTGTAATTAATTATCTACTTCTTTAGTATTCTAAGAAATTATTCTACACGCTGAATAATTCCTATTTTATTAGACAATAAAATTTATATAAGAATAGTTATAATACACAAAATATTTCTCGTGCGATATTGATACAAAATATAAAATATTGTGAAGTTTATGTTCTTGTTTTATTTCGCAAATCACATTAAAATAATAATGAATTATTTTACTCGTCTTAAAACATATGGCTGCTTATAAGTATAATTTAATAAGTTCGTCACTAACGGCGGAAGGAGTTAAAATCCCCAAGTCAGTGAACAAAAGGCTAATAAAATGCGGTGGAGTATAGTCTACCAATGGATGTTCCTTACGAAGATCCTTCTTTAACGTACTCGCAGTATACTGCAATCAATCAAAGGGGTCATACATTTAAATATATAAATAACGTGGAGTAATACAATGAACCGTGTACGTGTGTTACTTACTTTGAATTCATTAGGTAGATCAATTTGATTTAATGGATATATTCTTGAAAATTTGAAACTTTCCGTTAATACGAAGAATGGTTTCTTTAATTCCTTGGCACACATTGCCATGGTATAGGTTCCAACCTAGAAAAAGAGTCATTTTATAAATTATTTAACAGTCACAATGCAATACAAAAGAGTACAATAGGTGCGTGTATAAGTAAGCGTGAGTTATAGTTCAACGACTTAATCGACATAACGACATACAAAGAAAACTTTTATACGAAACAGAAAAAGACGTAAAACGTTTCTTTTTATGCGATGGCAATTGCGTTGCTTGTCCCGCGATGGTTAGCGCTAGAAGAAGAGCGCTATATTAAATTATAATAAACCTTGTTTATAACACCACCACTTTCCGCTACGCCTTCTGCCCCAATCATCACCATGTCGACTTGTTCCATAACGTAACCCATCGCTGAATCCAGTATCAGTGTACATGAAACACCTAATTGTGTCAACTTTTGATACATTTCCTCTCTATAAAAAAAAATGGCATTAAAATAGACGGAGCGGTGTAAAGACTAGTGAGATTACCGTATAAAAGAACAGTGCGACGAATGGTATAAGAAATAAAAAGATAGACGTAAGCTCCAAAAATATTATTACCCACTATTATCTGGAGAAGAGGCAGTTACGTATACTTCAAATATTTTGTTACTCGCAACAGCCTCTTTCATCGTTTGTAGAACGACTCTAGATTTAGAGTGCGTCAGAATTTTCTGTAAAGCACGTTGTAATTTAATTATTATTTAAGTCACAGAAATCAAATGTATCATCGATACATGTTTTGTATATCTTCTTACCGAACCATCGATTATAAAATGTGCCGCTACCTTTGCGACTTTTCCACGCGCAGCGACCAATTTTTCATAGAAAACTTTTCCTCTCTGCAGCATGATGTCTTTACATTCTGCGATTGGCTTTGTAAATGAAAAATTTGAGAAAAACTATAATGCATATCTCCGATATAAAATTATACGTTATAATATACGTTTAATCGATACGATTGTAAGATATCGTATATCTACATAATATCGTCATGTTAATATTTTTACTGGTGTATCCAATGTTGCTAAAGTAATGAAGCGAAGGAATAGCTCGCTCCCAGAAGCAATCGCCGTTACAGGATTGTCCGTCGACCTCATAGCATCTATTGCATTTTGTAAGCAATACTGGAGTTCCTGAACTGTTTCTGCTATCATTATGAAAAAGAGTTACAAAAAACAAGTGTTGAAAAGTCCGATACCTTACAAATTTGATATAAAATACAGAAATTGCACGCGAGATTCTGATGAAATTATGACAAGATCGGAGTACAAGATTTGTACATATATTTACATTTGGAATGTTCCAAAACTTTCAATAACGTACGAATAGCTGCCATCCCGGCAGATATATCCTTTTCATTCTTAATGATTCCATTGAAATATTGACAAATATCTACAAAGTAATAAATTTAATACTTTTCCATCAAGGCTCGATGATAAGTTAAATTGCACAACCGCATTGTAAATTTACCCTCTTTCTCCATATTTTCCCTTCATATATTATCTTTGCGATCTGATCGTTACAATTAATAAACTTTATAACGCAGTAAGCTCAAAAGTGTGAGTAAAGAGATTTAGGGTTATGTCGCTACACGGACTGCGGTCACGCGTATGAAGTATCGGTTCAGTATGGCGTGGTGTAGTAAAGTAAAATATCGATTAATTCGACCTATCGAGTTAGTATCGATGACTTCGTTCGCGGACGTGCGACGATAACCGCTGGGCGGTGAGTTCGTTTGAACAATTGGTAAATAAGAATACTATGCATTGGAAAAATGCGAAGATCCTTCTCTCGTTGATCCTGTGGAGGTTATTATCCGTATTCGTCGTGCAAACTGCTCACGTTCCGGACGAATATTGGCAGTCTCTGGAAGTGGCACACCGACTGGCTTTCGGTTATGGATACCTAACGTGGGAATGGTCCGAACAAATTCGCAGTTACGTTTATCCATTTTTGATATCTCTTCTATATCGTACGCTTGGGTCTCTTTTGCTGGACAACGCGACGAGTTTAACGTTGCTACCGAGATTATTTCAAGCTGTTATCAGTGCTTACGCCGATTACAGGTACTACAAATGGACAGGTAACAAATGGATGTTGTACAGCTTGTGCATCAATTGGTATTGGTACTATTGCGCAACCCGTACACTGATCAATTCTCTAGAAACTTCTTGTACGATTATAGCACTCACCGTCTTTCCATGGCGCGATAGCGATGTAAAAAGTATCAAGTTTTTGTGGTTGGTAGGTTTCCTTTGTACGGTAAGGCCAACCGCCATCGTCGTATGGGCACCGTTGTGCTTCTATCACTTTTGTACGAGTCCTCGAAAGAAGTTTACTTTGCTCTGGCGGTACTGCGCGATCGGTAGCATATGCCTATCGTTGTCCGTATCGATAGATAGCTATTACTACGATGCCTTCGTAGTTTCTCCGTGGAATTTTTTCCTCATAAACGTGATGCGCAAGGTCGGAGATACGTACGGCAAGCAAGATTTACTATGGTATATATTTTCCGCTTTGCCGGTCGTTCTTGGACTTCAGTACGTAACGTTCTTAATGTCCGTTTGGGAGATCGTCAAGCATCCTTCGTGTTTCCACCGGCAAGCGGTTATGTTAATGGCTATCGGATGGACGCTCTGCGTATATTCTCTACTGTCTCATAAAGAATTTCGTTTCCTGCTGCCACTCCTGCCGATGTTGATATACGTCGGTGCGTCTTGCACTCTTCGAGCGAAATTCATCGCCGGGAAGTCTTCAAGATACGTTACATTGTCTTTGTTATTGATCGCTAATGTCGTTCCTGGTATTTATTTTTCCTTGATTCATCAGCGTGGATCTTTGGACGTTATGAATACTCTTCGAAGCGAACTGGTCAAATCTACGAATACTACGGCCTCAGACGTATTGTTTTTAACGCCTTGCCACGCCACGCCTTTGTACAGCCATCTGCACGTAAACGTACCTGTTAGATTTCTAACTTGCGAGCCTAATCTCGAAGCGAGTGCCAATTACGTGGACGAAGCGGACCGATTCTTTGCACATCCGATGCTTTGGCTGGAAGAAAACTATTTGCGCAACGAAAGCTGTCGAATTCCTGCCTACGTGGTAATGTTCGATAACGTCTCGGAGAAGTTAACGCAATTTCTTAAGAGTTATGAAAAGATCGCTGTGCTTTTCCACGCGCATTTTCCACAGTCAAATTATGGAAAGTATATCGAGGTTTACAAAAACCTAAGAATAAGCTAAACTCTTTAACAAAGATATGTAAATATGCGCATTGTTATCGTCTCCGTGTAATTGCACCAAAATTTGTAAGAAGATTTTAAATAAATAAAGAATTTATGACTTCCCTATGACAATTTTATACTACGTAGAAAATTGTTTTTACTTTTAGCGATGGCCTTTAAATCGTATCAATTATGTAACGTATAAAACTGTACGTTCAAAGGAAGGATTTCGACGAGTCGAAATGTCAAGACGCAAAGACTTGACTTTTGGAATATGTTAAATAAATGCATTAATTTTAGAAAAATGTATCGTACTCCAAACTAAAAAAAGGAAATAAATATTAGGTCTACCGAGAAGTTCTGTCTATTTTTGAAATAAAAGAACTACCACATTTTCGATACGTCAATTAATATTTACTGGAAAGTATAATTTCCATTATTATTAACCACCTCTTCACGTATATATCGAGCACATACGTCAATGAGATAGTATCGCTTGACAGAATTTTCTGGTAGATCCAATACTTTGAACTCCACCGATTTATTCCGTATTTCGTTTCCAGGTCTTTGCTAGTTCGAAGATGCTAAATCGATGCAAAAAGTATCAGTTGGTAACGCGAGAAAAAAATATAACTGTTAATTGTGGATTCTTTCGAGGCAGGGTCTCTACCAGCGGACGGAATGGTAAATTTACAGCGAGATGAAAGAAAGCGCGTGAGAACGTAGAGCTTAGGAGGAAGGACAAAGCACAGAAATAAGTTTTTAAGTATTTAATCGTTTTAATCGGAAAGACGTCGATGTATCGCTGGTATCAACGTTATCGCCGTCCGGTTTCCTATGATCGGTGAACAGTACCGTTACCAAAAGAGCATCGAAGTTGCGTCGCGTCCTTGTAACAGCGACATTCATAACGGTGTTCGTGCAACGCCTGGAAACGCAAAAGAAATTAATCAAAACACGATCACGTTTGCGATTAATTTCCATCTTCCACGTCTAATTCGGCACGACGACTTAAAATTCATTACGAAAATAAGCGTTGCGATTCGGAACAGCCAGAAATTATTTGTCGCGTTCCCCTCGGTGGGACGCGTAATTCTGCGTTTGTTGGTCGTTAAACACTGGATTGCTCGAGATTTAGTATATATCTATATTGCCTAAAGGAAATCAAAATGGCTGCTTTGCGAAAGAGTAACTAATTCATAAAAGATATATTATATAAAATTAATTTTTAACGTTATTTTATATTATTTAAAGTCACGTGATATGTTATCAGTAAATATGAAATAATAAAGAAAATTTACTTCTCTTAGAGAGCACGATAGAAAAAAAATGTATGTGACCGTACGTACGACAAAGCAGTCAAAATGACTTCTTCGGGCAATCTAACGTTAAACGCAGATCTCGAGTCTTTGGTGATCGGTGAATCGGACAGGGGTAAGAAAGATGACGCGGGGGTCGTCCGAGAGGGTAGAAAAGAAGACGTAGAAGAAGAAGAAGAAGATATCGGGGTTGAGAGACCGGAGGCGGGTTCAAGATGGAGTCCACGAAGAGGCGAAGGGAGGACGCGATTGTTACTACCGCGGATGAAGCGAGGCGAGACGAAACGAAGTAAGGTAAGGTATCTCGCGGTCGTAATCGAAGGTACAGTACGGCAAATGCGGTGCGACCGAGATGGAAGAAAATATAAAGAGGGGACTGACTACATGGAGTCAACGTTCCGAACGGGTCAGCGACCACGCTCTGTCTCTCTCTCTCTCTTTATCTCTTCCTCTTCCTTTCTCTCTCTCTCTCTTTCTTCGGTCCCTTCGTGCCCGTTTCCTCCGGAGAATCCACTTACTTCTGTACACTTCGGTGTATATAGCCTTTGGTGGAACTACATTTCGTACGGTTGTTACCTTGAATTAATAAGTTCGTTAATTCTCGATGGGTTATTCTTGGTCGTTGGGATACAAATTCTTGAGATTGTCTTCGAACTCGGAGAGTCTTTTCCGCTCGTGACGCAATGGGGAAACGATCGAAATCGTTCGGAGATCTAAAAAAAGAAAGAAAGAAAAATCGTTAGGAAGGTGCCTCGATCGCTTGACCGCTTGACTGAAAAGACGCAAATTCTCGTTTAGAGATTTTACGAATGATCTAACTATTGCAGTTCCATGATTGAAAAAAGAACACAAAAATAGGAAAATAACAAACTGGTCAAGAGGACAAACGCAACAAACGAAAACATGTAATCAACAAATGGAACGTTCGTGTTCGTAGCGTTGGCGAAGAAATTCTGAGCAACGCGAGACCATCGAGAAAAGGTTTCGTGAATTCGATGATTAGTCGATCTACGATTTGCCACGTTATTTTAAAGACACGACGATAACGAACGTACGTAAGCACGTTCGAATAACGATTCGAAAGTCGTGGTGGATCCGAGACAACATCGAGGATACAAGGTGGTACAAATATACCTATAGACATTTTTCCGTGTGTATGTAGACGCGTGAGTGTGTACGGACGGACATCGAGGAGAAAGTTCTGCTCGTTGGTGAATCCGTTCTCCCTGCTTCGTAGCTTTCCGAAAGCGATTCTCTCCGTGTTCATTGAGCGAAGGAAGAGGCAAGCTGGCGGTACGATCCTCGAGTACGTGGTCGTGCCTTCGAGGAAGAGCGGGAAAAAGGTTCCACGAGAATCGTCTCGCTTTCGAGTATTGTCCTCGCCTCGATAGCTTTTCTCCTTGGCCCTTTCGGTCCCTCGGCTTCGGCAGGTGCACTCATCCCATGCGAATCCTTCCTATTATCGTTATCGTGACGAATGCGCGACATGGCGAAACTAAATTCCTCGAAAAGCTCGTCGATAGTGCCATCCGACTTTCCATTCGAACAAAAATCGGTATACGAATTATCTTCAAGGTCACCGAGAATACAAAGCCTTGGGAATTTTCCGAAACGAAAGGTCGAGTTCAATATGACGAAAAGTGGCCAATTCGAGGGTCTTCGTTCCGAGCTTTCTCTTATTTTATTTTTATTTTTATTTTTATTTCTATTTCTTTTCGTCTTTGCCCATCGTTCTTCGTATATTTTTCAAACGTTATCGCACAAAGTTTTTTCCTCGAAGAAAAATACGAGATTATCGCTCGAATATCTGTCCTCGACTATCGCCTTATAAATATTCGTGTACTCGATTTATGAATTGTGTTATTTCAACGATCTTGCCAACGCGTACATTTTCCTAGATAACGGTTGAAATATTTATCGTTTTCGTTACTAATCGGCTAGAAGAACGCGAAGTATCGTATTTCCAATAACTTGGCATAAATACGCGCGATATGAGCACGAATTCTTGATATTTTCGACGAACTCATTCCATCGATTCGGACAAAGAGTCGGCCAATTTTTTGCGATTTCGATCGGCTTTAGGGCTTCAGGATCTTCGAGTTTACGAAGACGAGATCGACTTGCTTTTTCGTAAATCCTGACGACGACGACGACGGAACTCGATTCTTGAAACGCCTTACTAATGAAATGCCTCCAAAAGTTACGCAATTTCTTAACGCAACCGTCCCTTTCTCCTGTCGTTCTCGGCGAGTATCCTTGATACAAGCATCTCGTCCGTCAATCTAGCCTTCGCCGTGCGTCTGCCTTTTCTCGGTTAATCGTCGACGTTAAATCGTCCAGCTTTTTTTTTCTTTATTTCGACAAATCCCCTTCTCTTCTTCGATCAACGATCGACCATATATTTCCTTTCCTTCCTATCGAAATTCGCATCTTCCTAAAAGCATTTAACAGCTAGTCAAAAGAATGCGTCGTTACTTGGCCAGCGGAGGCTAAAATCGTGATCGAATAAAATAAAATAGAAGAAAGAAGTAAATTCGCAAGAAGCAAACAACGAATTACCCGCTTCGATGATCCTCGATTTTTCATCATTCCGCAAGCATCTCGATAGCTTCAAAATCGTGGGATTCTCCGGAGTTTCGTCGTTTCGTCAAGTCCTAGAAGAGTCGAAAGACTGAAATAAAAGTAAAATTTCTCGGAAAGAATTCGTCGTAATTCCTAATTACGATCGTCGATCGTACGATGACTTAACGTTATCGCTGTTTGATTGCGAATCGCACGATCTTTGCTTTTTAACGCGATCTACGTCGTGATCTAGTGACGCCTTCCACGTCTTCGGTATCGATATCGCTATCGAGAGTCGCGATACACGCCGACTACTTCAGCAGGCTGCTAAACGAAGACTCCAAACGGTTCATAGTCCGATATCACGAACCGGCTTCGCGAGACTTTGCTCTCGGTAGCTAGACTTTGATCTCGCATGACTCCTTGCGAGCGATCAACGACGCACCTCGCGGATATACGTCATTCGCCAGTTCCGGCGTCGTTTCTTGCGCCTGGAGAGGCCAACTGAGACCTAAAAAAACCAACTGAGACCTGAAGAAACCAACGGAGATCTGGAATGAAACGATATCGGTTAGAGGGATGCGATCGATGAAAGGCTGCTTTATTTTAAAGGACCCATCAGCGATGTCCTCGTGGACATTCGTCATTCGTCAGTTCCAGGGTTGTTTCTTGCGCCTGGAGAGGCCAACCGAGACCTAAAGAAGCCAACTGAGACCTAAAGGAACCAACGGAGACCTGGAATGAAACGATATCGTTTAGAGGGCTGCGATCGACGAAAGACTGATTTATTTCGAAGGATCCGTCAGCGATGTCCTCGCGATTCTGTTTTTTCTGAACGAGTCGAGACGCGAGTTTAGGAATGGAAACGTCAGCTTGGGACAGCCATGCTCGAAAACGGCGCTAGAGTAGGAGCAAGAGCAAGAGCAGAAGCAGGAGGAGAAGGGGAATCGATGCTAAAACCAACAGGATCGAAATTGATTTTTCTTTGAAGTCCTCGTTTATTCGCCGATTCCGACGGTGTTTATTAGCGTGGACCAGTCGAGCGATGCACTTGTCTTGCTCTAGCTAGCCGTTACACGCGTTCCCGAGGGGGACCAATCGCGCACCTCGAGCAACAGGTGAATGACCAATCCGCTCTGCCGCTACCACCAAGCGCCACCGACGAAGCGCACGTACGTGAGCCGTGCTTGGTAGTTCCGACCGCTTTGCTTCGCGGATATTCTCGTTCGTCTCTTCGAGCCGCTTGCTTTCTTCTCTCTCCTATCATCGCTCTTCCTCCTTTCATTTCTCCCGCTTCCTACTCTCCTTTCTACGTTGTGTTACTTCATAAATACCATCCCACGTTGATCTCTCGTCTCTCGATTGGATCGTCGTCGTCGGAATCCCAACCGTCGACTGGCTTTTCTGCGATGTCTATATGCGTAAATAATAACATATCAATATCACGCAAATGTAGACATTGTTAAGAATTTTTTTAAAGACAGGAAACAATAAATACAGTGGGCAATAAATTAGTGGATATTTTTCTTTCTCTCTTCTTTCGCTCTTTCTCCTTTTATTTCTTCCGCTTCCTACACTCTTTTCTAGGTTGCGTTATTTTATAAATATCATCCCATCTTATTGATCTCTCGTCTCTCGATTGAATCGTTGTCGTCGGAATCCCAACTGTGACTGACTTTTCCGCGACGTCGATCTGCCTATATGAATAAACAATAATAAATCAATATCAGAAAAACGTAAACGCTGTTAAGAAATTTTTTAAAGACAAAATACAATAAACACGCTTCGCTTCGTTTTCTTATCATCGCTTTTCTCTTTCTTTTCATCCTCCGTCTCTAGCCCCCTCCCCTCCACTTTGGGTCAATCGTTCCGTCTCTCTTTCTCTCGTCGTATCTCCCTCTACCAACCTTCTTCTTTATACGTTGGCCCCTACCCTTACCGGCCGGTACCTTTTCAGATTTTGCCTCCCCTCTACCGAATCGCCGGCATCGTCGTCGACGAGGCAACCTGTTGCACGTCCGTTTTTCCTACGTTGCGCTCGTCCTTCGTTCCTAAGGCGTTAATGCATACCGTAACGAATATAAACGTATTCCCCTCGCTTTACTTCGCTTTGCGTTACAATTTGCGCTCTTGCCTCCGTACGAATTTTTCGTTTCTCCCTGCTACCTCTTCGACGCAAGACGACCTCGAGGTTATTCGCGTCTCTCTCTCTCCCTCTCTGCGTGTTGCTGGATGGGCGTGCGAGAAGCTACGAGAGCACGACAGGACTTTGAACTTCTCGCGGAAAATTGGGTTCAAAGGTTGGGACAAAACGCTTTCCTCTTTCTTCTCTCTCTTTCTCTCTTTTTAACACGTTGACTGGCATGCCACCCATATTTGGGTGACGCATAACTTCTGAATTAAAAGAAACTAATTCGTTTTAAACGGATTAAACAATTAATAATAAATAATAATTAAATAAGAAATAGAGTAAATCGATATTTACTGGGCATTATAATCTTCATATTATAATTGTTAACCACCGTTTCGTGTATATACCAAGCACACGAGTAGAAATGCAATGGTCGAAAAAGTCAATGTTCAACTCGAGGTGACACTATGCGACGGAACTTTTCGGTAGACTTAATATAAAAAACAATTTAGGGCATTTTTCAATATTTTGCCAGTCAAAGCGTTAACAGACCGATGGGTCGAGCCCACGAGACTCCACAAACTCGACGGTCGACAAGATCGAACGTTCATCAATATCATGAATATGAATTCATTCGTTGAGACACGGAGACGTGGGTGTTAGAGAGGTCGTGATACTGTTCTCAACGAAAGCAGTTAATTAAAAATTTCCGTCAGTTTTCGAGTTCTTTGCAGTTGCAGCGACGATCGCTCTTCGATTCTCGCGAATGATCGTTTAACATCGAGGACAGTCGTGACGCTCGATTTTTCTCCTTTTTGCTTGATCGATCGTCGAACGTCACGCGGATCTTGGCACTTCGATCAGCGCGGCAAAGTACACTTAGATGTTACGCAAAGGTCGAAGTGCACGCTTTTAACTGCTTGCACTCGACCTTCGCGTTTCCTCGCGACGCAGACGCGATCTACCAAATTTAAAAATACTTCCATAGCACTCAAAGGGTTAAAGGCTGACGAGCTACAGAGTTTTGCTATTTTTTTTGAAGCGAGTGGTGGGAGAACGAGGTACGTAAACTCCCTCGATAGAGAAGACCACAGATCGATTTACGAAGGTCATTCGTATCGTCTTACAGCCCTTGGACCGTGTCTTACGCGAGCATTTCCGTTGAAAAAGGCGAGCGTTCCTTTTTCCTGCGTGAAAGATCAAGATTAGGGATACCAGATTAGTTAGGTACGCGCAAGGAGCGTCCGCTGTTCACGACGAGGTCCAACGACGAATTCAGATTTTTCTCTTAGAATCCTTTTGGGTCCCACGTTTCCACCGTGGCTAAAGATTTCTGTCGTTCGATGACGCAGAATCGCGTTCTTCCTTTTTGCGGCTGCTTATTCATCCCCGGTCGGTTCGTTTCTCTTCCGTCTGTTCAGTGGTCTACGCTGTAAAGCAAATTCGTACCGTAGTCTACGTTGATATAAGAAGCCGATAAAGGGATGCGCCGAATAGGGAAGAGATGCGTCAGATATGCAAGCGGTGCGTTAAAAAGGCAAGAAATGCGTCGAATAGGGAAGAAATGAGTCTAATAGGGAAGGGATGCGTTGAATAGGGAACGAATACATCTAATAGAGAAAAAATATGTCGAATAGGGAAAGAATATATTTAATAGAGGAGAAATATGTCAAATAAGCAAGGAATGCATCGAATAGGAAAGAAATGCTTCTAATAGGGAACGAATGCGTCTAATAGGGAACGAATGCGTCTAACAGGGAACGAATGCGTCTAATAGGGAACGAATACATCTAATAGGGAAGAAACGCGTCGAATAGGCAAGGCCTACCTCAAACCGAGCGCGAGCGGAGTACGAATCCGTACTCCGAACGAATTCTCATATCGGTTTGATAAACCTTTGATTCGTTCTCGTAATTTCGCCGTTGTTCAATCTTCTCGATTGGTTTCGCATAAACGACTTTCGCGTCGACTTGGTCAGCGCCATCAAAACTTTTCCATTACGGCGAGCTAACTCTCCTCTCTTCGTCTTTCGTTGCGTTAAGGAAAAATCGATTGGACTTCCGCGCGAAAGCTCAACGAGGAACCATAAACGTGGCGCATCGATGATCTCACACGATTCGCCGCTTGGCAAAGCGAGACGCGAAGATGCGCCAAGAGAGAAAGAGCGATTCGACGAGCGAGCAACCGACTGAGACAGAGACGGACAGAGGGAGAGGCACCGAGCCGGGGAGACGAGCGAAACGTCTGCGCACCTGGCCGCGACGAGCTCGACTCAAAGTCGTATCCCCCGGCCTCCCTCTCCCCTCCTCGGCAAGCCGGCTCACGCGCATTTTCCTTTCCGCTTCGTCGCGACGACGACGACGACGACGACGACGACGGCGACGGCGATGGCGACGGCTTCGAACGAGTCTCCGGCGTCGCTAGAATCCGCGGCGTCGAGGTAAAAAGCGCGCCTCCTCTCCGAAGAAGGAGAAGGTCCGTTCCAGCGAGTCGGTCGATGCCGTTATCATCCTCGAATTTCCGCAGCTCCGTCGCTCGGCGGAGCTCGTCTCTCTCCGTTCCTCGTCGACAAGGACGACCCGAGAGACCGAAAATGACAGCAAAAACCGTTCCTTATTGTACACCGGGAATAAAGAAAAAAAGACGCACCAAAAAGAAGAAGAAAAGAAGAAGAAGAAGAGGATCGATAGCCCTAAATCCGGACGTTGAAAGAGACGAGGAAAAAGAGTAAGATCGGAGAACGACGGAGAGGAATTGAAGAAGGTAAAGGTGGCGAAGGAAGGAAGGAACATGGCGAGGAAGGATAGTAGACGTGAGGAGCACGGCAAGGAAGAGGAGAGGAAGGACGAGGAGAGGAGAACGGTCTCCGCTAGCCTAGAGAAGGGTGGGAGAAGAGTGGCGGACAGGTAGCGCGGAGGGGGGGAGCCCCTGCTAGAGCGTCGATCGGCGCGTCGACGCGCAGTCGCCAGGTGAGCTAACGACGACGTGCGCCGTGCGACAAGGAGGAGGCTCGCGGGTTGGCCAGTGCTCGACGAAACCTCGCCGTTCACGTCGACGTTCCTCGTCGACACGGCCGTCGGAGGAAGCGAGAGAGAGAGAGAGAGAACGAGACCGAGCGACGGAGAGGGGAGGGGAAAGAGAAGGGCGGACGGCGTAGGGGAAAAGAAAGAGAGAGAGGATAGGAGGAGAGGGAGCTCCTCTCTCGATCGAGAATCTCGCACCTTTCCGATCGACACGACGAGGAGGACGCGGCCTACCTACGACGCGCGACACGAGATCCATAACCTCCGTTTCCGTGAGGAAGCGAGGCGGACGGTGGTGCGCGAGGAACGTTGTAATAGCATCGATAACGATAATAATCAAAATAATAAGAGACGGAGAGAGAAGGAGAGAGAACTAGAGAGAGAGAGAGAGAGGGGAAGAGGGGAAGAGAGGGCGGTCGTGACGATGTCGTGCCGGGACATCGAGGTTCAGTGAAAGATATCCCTCGAGGATGAACCGTCGACGGTGAAATTTCGGGACCTTTTGGATACATCGAGGCTTTTGCAGATCCTCCGGGACGAAACGCGCTAGTGGTTGATCCAGGGAACTTCGTTCTTCCGCGAGTGCAGCTTTTCTTTCCTCGTTGTCATCGTTCGTCGTTGCTGTTGCCTTTCCCTGTTAATTGTGATCGTGCGTTACTATTCGATAGAAGTGAATAACGACTAGAGACAGATAGATAGAGGGAAATAGGAAGGAAGAGAGAGAGAGAAAGAGAGAGAGAGAGAGAGAGAGAGAGAGGGAGAGAGAGATAGATACAGAGGAGAGGAGCGGAGCGATAGTCTAGTAGAAGCCGTGTGGCGCTGATCGGCGCCCGAAAGGTGCCGCGCGACGAGTAACCATGCAGAGCACGGGTACGAGAGGGCCTACTCACCTGGTCGCCCTCTACGTGGCGACCGCCGGTCTCCAGAACGACGCGCTCGGATCCGACGAGGAAGAAATTACGTTATTGGTTTACGTGCTCGTAGATGTGCTGCAAAATAAGGTAAATCATTGAAAAGGTGTGGACCGCGAGGGGAGGGGTAGAGAGGGAGGAGAAAGAGAGAGAGAGAGAGACGAATGACCGACGGAACGAACGCGCTTGCTTGGAGAGAAAGAGAGAGAGAGAGAGAGAGAGAGAGAGAGAGAGAGAGAGAGAACGAG
>JAITYT010000350.1:273565-292530 GCA_025433975.1 Liostenogaster flavolineata
AGTCGCCGATGGAATCAAATTTGAATTCACGGCGCGTGTCGCGGAATCGCCGTTCCAACGGTCGAGCGGACGCCACTGGGGAGCGGCATTGGCGTCGAGAAAGTAGCTCGTGACGCGGACTAACGCGCGAGATCGAGGGGAGCCGGGGTGTCGCGCGTAAACATTCTTACGTAAAGCGGACGAGCAACGAACGAGAGAACATCTTCCATTCGACGACGGTGACGTCGTTGCGGGCCCGAGGAAGGAAGAGATCTCAGTCGAGACGGGTGGAGCGATCAGCCGCTACGAAGGACGAAGGTCGATGGAGCGTGATGCTCCTCGTGACGCGATCACGTTGAGTTGCATCGAGTCGACGACGCGATGGACGGTGATACGCTCTTCCGTTTTTACGTCTTCGTCAACCCTAGGCAAAGCCAGTTAAAAAGGAAGAAACGGGCGAAGGGACGAATTTCTTCTTTGATGACGCGTTGGAAGAGAGACAGAATGAGAAGAAAGAAGACAAGAGGCTAGGTGCCTTTTAAAAGCCTCTAGCCGCTAGCCTCTGCATCTGTGAAAATGGTAGGGGTATTAAACCCTGGCTACCTTTTTCATTACTTTTTTTCACCCGGTGCTTCTTCTTATCATCCTTTTCTTCTCCTTTTTCACTTTCTTCTTCTACTTCTACTTCTACCTCCTTCGTTGCCATCTAAAAAGGAAGAAACGCGCGAAAGGACGAATTTGTTCCTCGATGACGCATTGGAAGAGAGAAAGGAAGAAGAAGAAAGAAGACAAGAGGCTAGATGTCTTTTAAAACGCTAGCCTCGCGATATATGAAAATTGTAGGGGTATTAAACCCTGGCTACCTTTTTTATTACTTCTTTCATTCGGCACTTCTTATCATCCTTTTCTTCTCCTTCTTCACCTTCTTCTACTTCTACCTCCATCGTTGCCATCTAAAAAGGAGGAAACGTGCGAAAGTACGAATTTGTTCCTCGACGACGCATTAGAAGAGAGAAAGGAATAAGAAGAAAGAAGACAAGAGGCTAGGTGTCTTTTAAAACACTAGCCTCTGTATCTATGAAAATTGTACGCGTCGTAAAACCATGGCTACCTTCCTCATTACTTCTTTCATCCGGCACTTTTTCTTCCTCGTCATCCTTTTCTGCTCCTTCTCCTTCTTCTCCTTCTCCTACTTCTACCTCCATCGCTGTGTTATGTCGTCGTCGTCGTCGTCCTCGTCTTTTCCTCCCTCTCTCGACTCTTTCGTGCTTGGACATTACGCACGCGGTGTATTATTCACGCTCGAGCGCTTACCCGGCCCATTCCAGTCCTCCATCTTAAAGACTCCCCCTTTCCTCGCTCCTCTCTCCAGTCTTCCCTCACGCACCTTGGCGTCTTCCTCGAGGGTCGGAGCAAGGCAGCTTCTGTAACGCATAGCTAACGTATCCTAACCTTTGATCCTCTCCTGTTTTCTCCTTCTCCGTCACCTACTCCTCCTCCTCCTTCTCCTCCTTCTCCTCTTACCGTCGTTTCCCCTCTCGTTGGCGCGTCGCAACGCGTTTCGTCGTCGGCGACGGCGGCGAGGATCGCAAATTTGCAATTTATGAGGACTCGCGATCTCTCGATACGCCCTTGATCGTACGACTTATTTGCGAACTCGTAATGATAGATCGCTTTTTTTCTATTCTTCCACTCTTCTTCTCCTCCATCTTGCCAATTGAACTTCATCGCTCGTTATTGTCCTTACTCTCGGCTGATACTCGAGGCTCTTTACAAGATTTTAACGAGTCTTTCGACAAGATTCTAACACTTTGCACTCGTACGCATACTCGAGAAGGCTACCGATCGACTCGGATTCTTTCTTCATGCTCGATCAAAGTGAAAACATTTTTATGGGAACGCGTTACAATTTAACTCGCCGTCTTGGTAGAAGAAACGTATTAGTGGGACCGAAAAGTAATCACAATTTTTAATCGCATTTGTTTATTAAAGAAATCTTAAATACTAATCGACAAAACAATTTCTATCGTTTTCTAACACTTTTTGCCAGCGTAAAGGCTACTTTAAAAAATCTGTAAAATAGAATAAAAAGAAATGTTTAAAAATCGAAGGAATTTTGATCACTTTCCGGTAAACTTAATATATAGAAAGTATAATAAAATGTAAAATGGCGACTGTGTGGCGACATACGCAACGGTAAAACGTATAATGTCGCCATACGAGTAGAGAGGAGAATTAACAAGATTTTAAAGAAAACGATATACGTTCGCCGAAGACATCTTGGAGACGTCGACGCCGAAAATGACATGTGCGACGGATGATGTCTCCTAGACGTTGGTCTACACCCAAAAGACTAATGGATGATCGATTTCAAAGCGTTTCCGTGAAGCTCCAGACGCGTACGATTTTTCCCATCGTTTTTGCTAATTCTATAAATTCCAAGGTTTATCAAGACGACTGAGACGCGCGTGTCCAGTAATTCTGAAAAAAAAGGAAAAGTTATAGGTCGAGATAGAGAGGAAGGACGGTCAAATCGTGAGAAATATTTAAATTCTTACATAACGCTTCGATCGTCGTCATTATTCCGCGGAATACTGAAACATTTCATGGACTAATCGAATTTGAAAATACGATTCGAAAACATTTGGAAAAGAAGAAACGAGTGTACGCGAAACGAATTCCTGAACTCGAGTAAACGATAAGCGGTCAGCGATTACGTTGAATTTTTTCTTCGTTTAAAAAGCTGCCAGTTTTTTTCTGTTTATGAAAAACGTCCGGACGCATCGATGACGAAGCATTTACAATCGTGGCGATGCGGTAAAAGCGAGCAGCACCGTCGAAGCAACCGTAAGGAAAGCGAGCTGCCTATGCATATACCTGCTTGGAAACCGGACAAACTTTTTGATCTTATCTCGTTCCGTTCGTGCGTCCTTCCGAGGCCCGGGAGGCTGTCGTTAACTCGCCAAGAAAATTCCGGAGGACGAGCGTTCCCTAATAAATAAATAAATAAATAAAAGATAGACGAAACAGGAATGAAGAAATTGCGCAACGTTTTTCTCGAGATCTTCTTATAAAATCGCTAAAACGTGAAATTGCACAATCGACGCGCGTACGAAAGGAAAGCGCATCGAAACTCGTCGAACGATTCCAGAACCAGAAAGATTCGACTTGGCGATATCGCGAATACGCGAGGCGAAGTTTAAATTCGAGGCCTTTGAAAAATGTTCACGTGTCCGCGTAATTTCGCGCTATCACTAGCGAGTTTATTGCCACGGAAATGCTTCTTTTTTTCCACGAAGAAGACGTTCCTCGTCGAGCTTCGCTTACGAGCTCGTGCATCTTGATAAAAAGGAGAAATAGCCACGTCCACGTGGCGCGCGCGCGCACGCGGAAGGATGGGCGAAAGACGGAAGTTCGACGGTCCTTTCGCCGCCACGTAACGCGTAATTCCTCCTTGGAAAAAAGACGCGAGATCGGGCGAAACGTTTCTCGTTATCGCGTTTTCACGTTCCTTTTAACACTTTGACGTACGCATTTTTTGTAAAAAAACTTGCGCCTGCCGCCAGCACGTTCTCGAAGGATTGGATAGATTCGTGTGAATATAGATATAAAATCTATTAATTTGTTCGGAAAGTAATCTCGTTTTTTTCGAATTCGACCGTTCTTGATCGTTTGATCATTTTCATAAAAAAAAAGAAAAAAAAAACGAAATTACTTTCCGGACAACCTAATAGATAGATGAATAAATGGATACAGAGTGGGCCAACTTGGACTGACTGTTTTTAATAATTTATATAATTCATAATAATTGGAGGTCGTTTAAACGGTGTTATTTTCCACGCACAGATTAAAGAAAATTTATACTAAAGCAAAGTACACTTTCGTGTACAAATTTTAATTAGTTTAAAAATATTAAAATTACGACAGTTATAAGCATTTTACATCGATCGGTCCAAGTTGGCCTTCTCTGTAAATATATTGTGTATAATAGTATTGGGTCTTCAAAGATCAAATTTGTACTTAATTCGTAGAAATTGTACGAATTTAAATAGTAAGAACCGATACTCGGTAGACAAACAACGCGTGAACTCAGTCGGTAACCAATAGACAAGTAGATTTATAGTAGATGTAGTAATAACCGATACTCGATAGACAAACAATGGACACACAATGGACAAACAATGGGCAAACAATGGGCAAACAATGGGCAAACGGTAAGCAACCGAAACTGCAATTATTCGAGCGCGTGAACTCTGTCGGTAACTGGCGATTGCGTAAACTCACGCATACGTGAGTCCGGCCGTGAAAGTGTTAACAACGAGTTTCTAAAGATGAATCGAATGGAATTCTTTCTCCATCGAGTCCGAGCTCGATCGAGTCGACGTTCCTCTTGGAAATCCAAGGAAATTCGTCCGAGTGAGGAAGCAAAGATGAAGCCAATAGGCGACGGGCGACGTGGCCTCGCGATGTCAACTACGAGGATAATTCAAGCTCGTCCGACTCGTACCGAACTGCCTTGATCCGTTAACCCCGCATCGAAAAACCTGCCTATTAAAATTTCTTGCGCGTTTACTCGGACGTCGAGGATTCGCTGTCGCGTAACTTCAACGACTATGCGCCAGCGATCGCATCGGTTCCGTCGTCTGCCAGCCGTTTTCCTCTTCGTTCTTTTCTCGAGGCTCACGAGCATTTTCTACGGATCAAAATCGATCGGAAAGCGATCAAGAAAGGAAGGGAGAAACGCGCAGTGTCGAGATCCGATTACCTCGATCGGAAAGATCGGCAAAATTTCACGGTGACGCCGCGAATCCTTTCGGTCGTCGCTTCGAAACGAAGGAGTCAGTGACTGTTTCAGGAACGATACTTTCCTTTGTAAGCGTATTTCGATTCGTTGTCTGTCGAAACGCCCGCTTGCAGATCCGCTGATTGCATCCTGTAAAAAAAATAATAATACTTTAATGCGGAATCGGTGTCTTTTTCCTATCTCGCGATGTTCGCGCACTCTCGATCGAATTCTACGTCACTAAGGCAATGTATTGGGTTGTCCGGAAAGTTCGTGCCAATTTCGAAGAGAAGCTTTTTCTTTTTTCTTTAAGAAAAAAAATTAATTATATAATATATATATAATTATTTATTATATATATATAATAAAATATATAATAAATAATTTTTTTAAAAAACTGAAAATCGGCACGAACTTTCCGGACAACCCAATACAAGCGTTAATTAATATCGCAAGAAAATAAATAGTTTTCGATCGAAGAGATCGGTAAAATTTCACGGTGACGCCGCGAATTCTTTAGGTCGTCGCTTCGAAACAAAAGAGTCAGTGACTGTTCGAGGAACGATACTTTCCTTCGTAAGCGTATTTCGATTCGTTGACTGTCGAAACGCGCGCTAGCAGATCCGCTGATTAATCCTTGTAAGAAAAAATAATACTTTAATACGGAATCGTTCGCTCGTTCGCATTCCTTACTTGATCGAGAGTTATCAAGAAAAAATATACAAGCGTACGATATTAATATCGTAAAAAAATAAATAGTTTCTTGCGAGATATCGACGGAAGCGTAAGACGAAGCTGCGTGCGACGTTACACGCGTAATCGCCTCCATTGCAGATTCGTTAAATAATTCCTGTAAAAAAAAATACTTTAATACAGAATCGATGTCTTTCTTTTATCTCGCGATGTTCGCGAACTACCGACCAAATTCTACGTCGCCAAGAAAATATAAAAACGTATAATATTAATATCGTAAAAAAAGTACTTTAATACTCGTTAATTCTCGTACTTTAATAATCGTTCGCTCGTTCGCATTTCTTACTCGATCGAGAGTTATCAAGAAAAAAACGCGATGTTGCACGTGTCACTACGTTTAAAGAGAGACACCGATAGAACCGCGAATCGTAAAAATTACCGGCATTAAATTCGCCTAAGCGCATATTGTAATAGCACGCACATCATCGACGCGCACGTGTTTAGCCACGTACGGACGCAATTTACAAGCGCAATAAACGCTTAGAGCGCCGTAAATGAAGGATTTCCAGTTTCTCCCATCGTCGAATGATCTCTAACGAAACGCGGCCCCTCTCCAAATTAATTCCCCCCTCCCTCTGAAAATTAATTCCCCTCTCGAGATTAAAACGGAGTTCTTAGCTACCCGTATGAAGACGCGCAGGTGCGATTCATGCGACGCGCTCGGTTCTTAACGATACACCTCGTGTATGTAAACGCGCGGCATGCGGGTAGATCGAGATCGAATCGTTACGTTACACGGAAAAAAACTTTCCTATCGTCTCGTCGCATTGTTATGACGAACGCGTTTACGTTTAATTTGCTTTTTTATTTCGAATGACGAAGTCGCCGACGAATCGACCAAACCGAAGGCGACGCGTGTCTCGCGTGTCGAGCAAAGATATATAAAAAAAGACACACGATATTTTAGGCTGGTGCGTATGAAATGTCGGATTTTTAAGTGTGTGTGTGTGTATATATATATACATGTAAATATAAAATATGTATATATATTTAATACAAAAATGTAAATATATATATTCACCTAAAAATTCGACATTTTATGCGAACCAATTTAATATCTTCGCACGATGGATTACTCTGGTTTCTTCGATTCGACTCGATTTCCCGAAAGAGATGAAAAGAGTCACGTATCGATGGTAACGTCGGTTGCGTCGTCCTTTGGACGCGGATCGTTTTTAACGCGCCGGGAAGATGCGGAGCGCCTCTTGGCGCCTGGCGCTATGCAACCCTTTCTACTCGGGGAAAAATGCGCGTACCGTTCGTCTACGCGGCACGCAAACGATCGTTTTCTTCGATCTATCGCCTAAATCGATCGTCGGACATATGTCGAACGATGAGAACGAAAAATGATATCAAAAAAAAAAATAAAAAAATAAATAAAAAATTCCATAGACAGAAAAATATTTCTGACATCTAAAGAAAATTATCCCGTGGGTCGCCAGTGCCAAGAAACGATTTCGTCGAACGTTCGATTCTCCCGTAGTCAAATGTTATTCCATTGGCGTTATTTCGCTTACGTGACCGCGTCTATTCGCGATATGACAATGCGAAAATAGGTTTTAATCGAGTCACGACGTAGAAACGAAGAAAGGGCGATTTAATATCGCGAGTGAATCACGCACGTTTTCGTTATTGTCTTTACAGTTTTGCTCGATCTCACGCGTTCATAGAAATAGGCTTCTTCGACTTTCTGCGATTCTACGTCGAGCTTGACACGTTATTTCGAGTATATGAAAGCTTCGATCATCGATGCACTTGTTTTATACGAACACTGTAGGACACTTTACTCAGTATAAGAGTAAGGTTCTTAGCAAAATGAACGCTATCAAGCAAATCGTCTTAACCAAGGGCATCTATCAAGATTTCCTCTTAAATATTTCCATGTACAATCGCGCAAACTAAAAAACAGAGAAAGACGTGACGATATCACAGATATTTTCACAGGAATCGAATGAGGAATCTAACATGGCGACGATTTTAAAAATGCAATAGTGTAAAGCCTACAAAAAGATCGAACGAAACTGAACGAATAGGGCGACATCGTCGCAGATATTTCGCGACAATTTTAACGATAAACGCAAGTAACGAGTCGAAAGATAAATCCAAAATGGCTGACATTCGATTTAAAAAATTCCATAATTTAAAACCTATGAAAAGACCAAGCGAAACGATCGCGATTTCGTCAATGAAAGTACAGTCATTGATCCTGCATGTTCAGCGACTGCTCGAATAACGGTCCTGCGGGTAATTGGTGGCGTTGCAGGTACTAGGCAGGCAACAGTACATCGTACGCCCAATGGTAATGGATGATGGTTGTACAACGGGAAGCAGTGGCAGCAACGGCGGTGGCAGTGGCGGCGATAATCCACCGGTTGCCGAAAGCAGCGGAATCGTAAGCGAGTCGGCGTTGGCGCACGCACCAACCTTGACCGAACGGACTCTTCGTGAGCACGGGATTCCTCTGGAGCAAGCTATAGAACAGGTATAGAACTCCTACGAGCGTCGTTTTCTAAACCGACCTCGAAAATCGCCTTCAAAGTTGCTTTCTCGTTGCTTCTCTTTCCCTTTTGCCCTCTTGTCCTCTTGTCCTCTTGTCTTGTTCTTTCTTCTTTCCTTTCCTTCAAATTTTCTCCAGTCTCCCAACCGTAAACGCGTCGAAAGGATGAAAGAAAAGAGAAAAGGGGAGTAGGGTCGATCGTTGCTTCGCCTTCCTTCACGAGGGGACTTTTACGATAGCGACCACTTAAAGACGCTGTTTTATCGATTGATAACCGTCCTACTCGTATTGGAGGAGGAAGGTTCGCGCGGTTTCGGTCTGGGCTGTTTTCCGCCTTCCGACGCGAGGTGCCATTGCTATACGTTAATTACAGCCTAAGTCTCTAGAGCTAACACGAGCTTGCTACTTTTTACTTGGCAGCAACGTTATTCCTTCCTCGAACGGTTTTCTCTTCTTTTCCTCGCGTTTCCGTTGGCTCTGAAAAAATATTCGTTATTATTTTAATTGCACGTCCTTCGTCTCCGACTGATCAATTAACGAATAATTAAATCATTGATTAGCGCAAATAGTCGATGTCAATCATCGTGTTAAGTTCAATCGTTCGATAGGGAACGGTAAACAATTAATTTCTGTTCAAGATAAAATTGTCAAGAGCGTGTCTCGTTGACGGTCAAACTGTAGCCCAGGTACAACGCGTGCGCTAGCAGAAATTAATCCCTTGACATACGATGACGAGTTATCATCATAATTAGATTACTTAGTTGCTTTTTTATCGTTGTCCTTTAATAACATTATGTATCAATCTGATTAAATGCTATATAAAAATCTAAATGTCAAAATAAAATGTACTCTTTATCAGCTTCCGCTTCGTTGAGCGAAATTAAACAATATTCTTCGGTCGCATCAAGTTCGGTTTAATCGTATGTCAAGGGATCAACGAGTAGAATCGTCGACACCTACGTGCTACGATCGAGTTGTATCGTACGTACATCATATTCGGTCGAATTTAACTTATTTGCCGATAGTTGACCATTTTCAAACCGTTCAGTGTCCTGAAAAATGTTAAGTAGCTGTTATATCTTGACAAAAATTGAATCGTGTACACATAGGCAGTGTTTGTCTAGTCGAAGTCGTACGTTTACCTAAGCCCATGTGAATCATCAACTTCGCAAACTTTTCTTTTAAATTGTATGCGTCCGTTCCGACCTAAAGTTCGAAGGTTGGTGGTCCTCCCTGTGCGCGACGACAGGATGCGAGCCGAGATTCGTCGTAGACGGGCAGGCGCCAATGAGGCAGTGTCTGCATCCGGAAGCTTGCAATAAGGACATCGAACTACCAAGTCACTACAATGTCTTCCACGATCTCCGCAAGGAATTCGTCGCCTGTTACTCCTCTAACGGGGAATTGTCGACGTTGGGAATCCAAGGAATGCTACAATGTATCCTTTCGTCTTAACTATCTAAACTTTCTAAATGTCCTTCGTTAAGAAAGTCCATGCCATCGATAAGTAAGTAATTGCATTTTGCGTACATCGTATTCGGTCGAACTTATCTTATCGCCGGGATTGCCGATAGTCGACCGTTTTCAAACAGTTCAGTGTCCTGAAAAATGTTAAGTAGCTGTCAGTTATACCTTGACGAAAATTGAATCGTACACGTAGGCAGTGCTAGACGAGTCGAAGTCGTGTATTTACCTAAGCCCATGTGAATCAACTTCTCGACCGTCTTTGCCATAAAATATCTATACCATAAAAATCCATTACGAAATTTCGGAAAATTTCGTCATTAAGAGGCAGGCGAACGCCATCGGAGTTTGTTTGCACAGTAAATACGGAAATAGTCGGGCAATTTGAAGTAGCAAACTCGTTAAACAACGATAACAAAGGGAAGAAGCTATACCAAAGAAGGGAATGGTATTTATATCGATACTACGGAAAGATAACCGGACCGATGAATGAGTTTTGTTCGTAAAAATAAAATCGACGTCGAACGCGACGCGTGAAAAATGCAACGGAATCGTCCACGAATGAAAATTTCATCGATCTCTACGACAAATTAGGAAAACATTTCTTTGATTAGGCCACGACGCATCGGGACCGATCTGTTAATCTTCGAGCGTACCGTCGATAGTCGTAAATCGACGACAAAAACGTTGGACGCTAATTCGGGACGACTTGCCCGATAGATTTCCGATGCCCGATCGTTACGCGACGCTCGAGAATGTTGAGCTTCGATACGTCGCGGTGGCACCTAGCGCTCGTACCATAGGCGAGAGGTGCGAATTTCCATCTACCTTGGCCGAGGTCAATCGACGACGTAACGAGGTCTCCGCCGCTTATCGGGCAAGCGCGCTACCGTAGAAGGAAAAAGACGGAGTCGTAGAAGGAGAAGAAGGGAAAGAGAGAAGCCGATAAACAAGAAGAACGTATCCTTGTCACATCGGAACCGATCACTGAAGCGATCGCCGTCAGGCGGCGCGGAGGAAGCTCCAAATGGAAAGAAATTTCGAGAGTAGCCGCCGTTAGGCGGCGCGACATAAGTCGAATCTCGACGACCCGGAGAAGTGTGCGTCGTACGTGGCGCACGTACAGACCGACCAGTCGTCGTGAGTCTGTCAGTCTGTCCGTTGGTCTGTTAAACGGTCAGTCTGCCTGTCGGTCTGTTAGCTGATCAGTGAATCGGTCAGTCAGGCGGAGAATGCACGTATCGCGTACGCGTCCACCGCGCGCAATTGTCCTCGCGCGTACACAAGAAGGTCCTGTTTAAGGACCATCAACGTTATTGTCGTCTTGTTGTCGTCGTTCTGCTGTCATCGTCAATGACGACTTTGATCAATAATACCCAACGACTTTATCGCCGCTATCTCCACTCCTATCGACATCAACATCGATCGTTCTTGTTGTCCTCGTTGACATCGCCAGCATCCAGCGCCGCTGCCGCCACTTTTCACGCCCTGCCGTCACCCTTCCGTAGCGACTATAGGGGATCTTATCGTGGACGCAACTTTGATTGCCATCTTGGTTTAAAATTGTGCAGGTACGTTGCCGTAGCTCATCGTCGTTGATTCATCTCTTGCTTCTCCGCGCTAAAACATCGATAGATCGTCGACGAAAGATTTAGGACAGTCTGACAACGCGCAATTTTAACGGTGCAATCGCTACCTTCACTACGCGTTCCTTTCGTCGTCTTCGCGTCGCTTGAACTTCGTTCGACCAGCTTACGTATGCATTCTTGGGAAGCGTTGTCCCCTACCGTTGCTGTATTCGTGATATCCTTGTTTGCTTATCACGCTCCTCGATTTGTTTGAAAAGTTTAAGTGCCCCAACGATCGATGCGAATTTACTTGGAAGGTCTGTCTCCGTGCGAGATTATACTTGAAATGCGCGATTCGACGCGTTTGAATTTTTATCGAGATAAAATATCAAAGTAATAATACGGAACAGAAGGAAGAGTCGAGCTAAAGCCACTTCGAGTCTTTAATCCGAAACGATCTTCGAGATACGCCGAGTTGGCCGCACACGACGCGTCCTAGCTTCCACGGCCTTCCCCTAGCCTTTCCCCTTAACCTTCTCCCTATCGCTCACTTTTTCCCCACTTCTATCAGCTGTCGAGTCACTGCTAATAAAACAAACCACCTGTGACGGCTATTCGACGATCTACCGCGTGTTTTACGACATAAACCAGCCTATGACCACACTTTGGATCACCTGTTTACATGGCTTCGCTAGCTTGAATTTTTTTTTTTTATCGGTGATCGTTAGGAAGAGACGTCGCGTAACAGTCGAGCTACAATCATTCGGAGTCTCTATGTTTGCTTTTACCACGTCTTTCTTCGTGAGTCAACTCGTCATTCCTCGGTTGAAAGATGATCCAAATCGATCCCTTGGTCACACTCGAATTGGTCACCGCGACGCGTTCTAGACCCCCACGACCTTCCCCTTCGTCTCTTACCTTCTCCCCACTACCTACATCCTTCCACTTCCATTTATCCATCGTGTCGCGTTCTATCAACTCGCTACTAATAAAACAAAACCACCTGCGCCGGCTATCCGACGCTTCTGTGCGCGCACGTACACCGATATCGATCGTAACGAGCGATCGGTATGTCGTATATACCTCCTTCGATCGTGATTGTTTCTAACCTTTCTTATTTTCTTCTCTTTATGCGCGATATCGACGGCATCGAGCAGCGGCAGCCCGCGCTTACACTTGCACGCTTATCGATACGTCCAACACTTCTAAAGCAGCGTGTAAAACTAGGGACGACCGCGCGCCGGATGCGCAGGAACTTACATACACGTGATGCACGATGACGCGGCATTATTGGCAAGATCCTACAATTTTTTCTCCAGCCTTTCTTCGAGCCATTGCGATCGTAGAGTCGGTAGCCTGCCGATGAAGAGGCTTTAGGATTTAAGATTCTTCTCGAAGTAATTTTCGATCCTTTTTTTAACTAGAAAATGAAAAATGGACGTTTCGTCAATTTCGACGTTCGTTCGTGAACGCATTGTTTTCTCTCTTTCTTCATTTCGCAGCCATTTTCAAATTGTCTGCTAACAGCTTTAAATCGAATCTTGCGCAACTTTGTACGGACGATGCAGTTCCATTGTTCCTTCTTTTCCAAACAGCCGAAAGAAATAAGCAATCGCAATGAAATCGTAAAATCTCGCGTCGATCCAACGAGGATTTTTTTCTTTCTTTCTAATTATACGTCCATTGCTCCTACGTCGGGCCCAAGCTGATGCCTCTTACAGCCTCTAGCACGTGCGACGGTGCTTCCACGAGGGTCGAGTTCTTCCTCCTCACTCTCAACGGAAAAATAAGTCTCCTCGTCGAGAAATCACTGTTATCAGTAAATATTGTTCTCTCGACTTATTCTTAAAGCCAGCGAAACTTCCAACAAACTCCGTCGTAGACATTCGTCGAAATTTTCTAACTCAACTCCTCTCTATCGTTCTTTTCTCTCGTTGCATAACCTCCTCCACGCGTCGTAAATAACGCGTACGCGCGATAGGAGACCTGGAAGAATAACTTTCTCCGTCTTCTCCGAACTTATTGCGCAGGCCTTTTCCTTCGTTGCTTCTCAACGCTAGTGATGGAGGCGATCGGTTTCGATCTTTCCATCGCGGCCTACCGCGAGGATTCGAGAAGCGGAAGCGAACGTCGATCGACACGTAGCCTCGAAGGAGGAACTTTTTACGATATCGCATGAAGGCACGGCAAACAACGACCAAGAAGAACAAGAGGAAGTCTGTCTTCGATCGCTATCCGGCTGATAACGCGAAACGTTTAGCATTCGATGGAATCGACCTCTTTATTGATCGCAAGACCAAACTAACGCCATGACGAGAATCGTTCCTCTTCTCTCTGTCTCTCTTTTCCCCTCTAACGATCGTCGACGCTCGTTTCTGCATTTATCAGCGAAGCAAGGAACGGCGAGGAGCTAAAAGATAAAAGAAAAGTCAATCGGACGACTCTTAAAAGAAAGAAAGAAAGAAGAAAAGGAAATATTGGCAATGTATCCGCTGAAAAATGCGCACTGTCGAGAGTCTGGGCTCGGTGATTATACGGATAACGCTCGAGACATGGAAAAATTCAGGGTCAATCCGGATGCAAAGTACATTCGGAGTCTTTAAATCGCGACGATGACGGATAAGCGATTGCACGTATGCGAGCGTGACGTCACGCCGCGCAATTTCAAGCCCAATCGAATTACGCGACGGAGGTATGCGAAAGCTCGTCAACGAGAAGCTTCGAGGCCTATCGGTCGTCAGGATCGGCGTGGAATGTCGATCGATTTCGAGCAGAGAAAGTAGGAGAAAATCGCAGTCGCGTCATCGAGGACGAAGAAGAGGACGGAAGAAAGGAGGGAATTACGTAACGTCTTTGAGCTTGTCGATTTTTTCCTCTGTTGCCAAAATGGCGTCGATTTGGTCCAACAAAATGGCCGAAATTTCATCGAATCGAGGTACTTGGACGATTCTTCGCGATGACTTCGCTAGGAAAAATTTCGAAGCGTAGAGAGTCGCCGTCGTTTTTCGATTAGATATAGACCGTTCGATGATTTCGCAAATGCCAACTTCGCTGTAAATATGAGAAATAAAAAAGTGGTGGAAACGACAGAAGGTCGCGCGACTCGCGTTCGAGCGAGTTGGAAGAGTCTCGACAGCCAACCGAGTTATCGCGCGTGGTACACAGTTTAAAGGTCAGCAGCCCGGTGAAGATATCGGTAACGACCAACTCGGAACCTCGATCGAGATACGTTACGATGTTCTCTTTTGGAAGAAGAAGAAGAAGAAGAAGGGGGCTTCCTCTCGATTTCTACGAGTCCGGAGAGAGACTCGAGGCGTACCAACGGCGATCCGATCGAACCGAATCGAAAGATTTCGAGAAGACAAAATAATTCTCGCGAGTTCCCATGCTAACTTTCAGAGAAAGCTGACCGTCGGACGTCGGGTGATACCGAGTCGTACGGCGCGTTGTACGTACGATAAGAGATATTTGAAAAATATCGTACGTGCTGCTACGACGTCGCCTGATTCAGATAAATATTATTTCGTCGAGGAATTCCGACCTTTGGAAACCGCTCGCGTTTGGACGACATGCGCGACTCTCCAACGTCGATTGCGATTTCCTTCGTTCTCGGCCATTGTTTTGGTCGATCCATTACGAATCCATCTTGGCTTATCTCTCGAAAGGTTTTTAAACGTCGTTCGACGGGTTTTTTTTTCGTCGGGACGTCGGACTTCTTAGAGAGCTCTTCCTTATCGTCATCGAACACGCCGAAGAGCTTTATAAGATTTCGCTCGTTCCCTCGATCGTATCTTGGATCACTTTCGACAATTTACGCGTCTACGGGATTAATTTTATCTATCTCCAAGATTGATTTATTTGTCCTTGACAATCGAAAATCAGATTTTGGATTACCCCCGGACACGGACAACGATTTCCACGTGAAGGAAATACAGGATATGATTAGCGTGATACAAAGGATGATCAAAGACGGTAAGTTGCATTCGTGTTGATAAAATCGTTAGGGAACTACCTTTCTTATCAACTTGGGCCAAAGTATCTTTCGCCTCTCCCAAAGGCTATCATCTTCGGTCTGCAACGAATACGATTTAACGAATACTCCGGAAGCGAAATATTCCTTCGAACGGTCTCGAACTCATTACCAAACTGTTTTAGTAAATTCCTCGCGCAAATGTACCTAAAAATATTATAAAAATTATAAAATTTGATTTGTGACTTTACGACATGAATTACCACTTCATCGTTTACATTGAAGTAATTCAAAGACTCGATTAAGTACGCCCGAGAAGAATGTACCGCTCTTATATATATAAAAGAATATTTAAATATACGCGAATAACGAATACTTTTATCCAACTAAGTCGCAGCTAGAAGAGAACGTTGCATAACATTCGAACTAACAACGAATAACGCTCCGACCGAAGTCTCTCGATTCATTTTTCTCTTGCATCAATCCATCGTTGTAAATAAACTCTTCCCCTTCGTACGGTCTTCCGTTTTTATACGCACATCGAACGCATTAAAGCCAGACTCTTCCACGAAAGATTCTCCAAATTTTTACTGAAAAAAAGAAAAGAAAAGAAAATGTAATTATTAAACACAATCGGCTATCTCGCCTACGGTTAAACCACGAATCGATACGATCAGACGCATAAACGCGATGTCAATAACATTTTCGATAGAATCCTAGCCACGACGCGATATCGAATCGAGCTCTAATGAAATTACACAACGAACGTTATCGTGTCCCAGCGGCATCAGTACCGAAAAAAAGGGGAGAAAAATCGTTCTATCTAAATCAGGAATTGACAACCACTGCTTCCGATTCTTGAACCACGGCACAATGAACGAACTGTAGCCGCGTTCTGCGTATTTATCGTTGGCATTCGTGTGGAAAGGTGCGCTAAATAGCTCGACGATGGTGAAGGTAACAGAGGCGCTCATACGATCCGATTGTTCGTGCGCGCGCTCGCCTATTCATCGTCTTTTCGCGAGCGTAGCAACGACTAGCGCGTCTATGGATTCTCCAACTGTTAATCCTTCGCTATTCATTGGGGAACCACGAGGAAAGAACAAGTTCCGTCGATTGAACGCGCGGTTAAATCGCTTTAGAGTCGTCTCGACTGTCTCCCTTGACGTCTTCGTTTCTTCTTTCGTTTGGTCTCTCTGTAAATGAAAATGATAGACGTCAGTGCGTGGAGGAATGCGCTCGTAAAGAAAGAGGCGCAGACGCGATATCGGAACACGTGTCGAACTTTGGATATTGGATCAACTATGGCTAGGCTGTTAAGGTGACACAAGTGCGCGTCTTCGCGTACAGTCGGCAGTCGAACGCTTGGGTGAATGAATGATGATTGGGTCGATGAGAGAGAGAGTACAATAGGTACGGGGAGAAGGAGAATGACTGGCTAAGATAGAGGTAAAAATAAAAGAAAGGAGAAAAGTCGCGTTTCGCGAGTCGATTTTCGGATTTTGGATCAACAAAGGCTAGGCTATCAAGATGAATGTTTGGGTGAATGGATGATGATTGGGTCCGTGAGAGAAAGTAAACTAGTTATGGGGAAAAATAGAATGACTCGCTGAGATAGGGATAAAAACAAAAGAGGGAGAGAAGTTGCAATTCGCGCGTAGATTTTCGGATTTTGGATCAACGATGGCTAGACTATCAAGATGAATGTCTAGGTGGATGGATGATGATTGGGTCGTTGAGAGAAAGTAAAATATTAGGCTCTTTGGAAAGTAATTTCATTTTTTTTTTATGAAGATGAAAGACGATTTGTCTTTCATTGCTGGCTGTGAAATAATACAATTGAGTCCTCTGTTGGGAAAAAACAAAATTACTTTCCGAACTACCTAATAGTTACGAAGAGAAGGAGAATGACTGGCTAAGATAGAGGTAAAAACAAAAGAAGGAAAAAAGTGGCGTTTCGCGCGTCGATTTTCGGATTTTGGATCAACGAAAGCTAGGCTATCAAGATGAATATTTAGGTGAATGGATGATGGTCGGGTCGATGAGAGAAAGTATAAAAAGTATGGGGAGAAGGAGAATGACCGAGCGAGATAGAGATAGAGTTAGAGTTACAGATAGAGATGAAGATAGAGAAAGGTAGAAAGAGAAAGAGAAAGAAAAGTCGCGTTCCAAGAGCGCACCGTCGCTCTCGTCGTTCCGTTTCTTCGTGATTTACGAGCAGCGCAGGTTGGCTCGTTTAATATCGTAAACGATGACCGGCAAGCTGTGCTTTTTATCGCGCAGTGACGCTCAAAATGATGAATTCTAACGAAGTTTTTCGCTCTATAGCCTCGTGCCTGTCCATCTACCTAAACGTATGTTTGTATAGTACGTGCTTAATCCTCGAATTTAAACACAAAGAAGGCTTTCACTTTACTCTAGTATCGCCTTCACGAGCGAACGTTTGTTTATCTTAAAGATCGATCCGGTATACGCATCATCGACTTCTTCCATTTCCTCGATCCGGTAGGACATCTTCCGTCGCGAGGGAGCCATTTTGTTTCGATTAAAACTGTGAAAGATAACAAAGATCGTTACTCGCCTTTCGCTCTTAAATTAATTATTATAAATTAATTTAATTTACTAATTATATTAATATAAATTAATTATTATAAATTGAATTAATTTGTTAATTATATCGATATAAATGATTTAAATTAAAATAATTAAAAATTAAGTGACTCATAATTTTGTTTTTATAATTTTTATAATTTAAATTTGCTTTATTTCATTTTTATAAATCTGATATAAATAAGTGCATAAAATTAGGCAATTCCGCATGGCACTCGAAGGGTTAGAAACGAGTTCTTCCTCGGCCACACGTTCGTTCGTTCGTCGTTCGTTCGTTTCGTACGGCTAGGAAGGAATTTCATATCGATTCGATTTCATACTCGGATAGTGTGGCGAACAACGAGTCGAATATCGCGAAAGCGAATGGAAGAATCGCTTGGCCAGTGTCGCTGTAATTCCACTGAAACAAAAAGCCGAATTATTGAATATGAGCTGTTCGACGATCGAAATTAATTTCGACGAATGGGAAAAAGACGATCAATGGCGTCGTTGTTTTTATTTCCATCCTTAAATCGGGCACGGTACTCCTCCGCCGTAAAAGGTTGGCACGATTGCTCTGGCAATGACAACGACGAACGCGCGAACATCGTGGAAGAGAATTCCCTTTTTCGTAAAGCGAAAACTGCTTATAACGGCGAACGCGTTTCGCCGAATCGACGAATCGAATAAGCGATTCGTTCTGCTATGAGAAATAAGAGACAAACCGGGGATATAAGATTACGATGGAAACGTCTAAGCAGTAAGCTCGAAGTTACGATTCGATCGCCGTGTTTCCTCGGTTAAAACGGAAAATGATGACGATGGCAGGCTCGCGTTATCGCGGACGTTGCAACTTTATTGGATTGGCAATATTATCCGATCGATCGTAGAAAATTATCGTTCGTAACGTAATTTAAATCGCGACATTATCGAGTTCGATCCTTCGATGCTTTCGTCCGATACCGTCGTGATACCGTCCACGAATTTATAGAAGGTTTTATAGAACATTTTATATAGTTCAGTTCGCAAAAATCTCACCCAGAATATTTTTAACCAATTTATCCTTTTTCCGTTGGTATATTTTAGCCTTCTAAAAGCCGCGTTTTCTAGAGGCTTAGTCGAAATGAAATCTCCTCGTTTCATTTCATTTAGAATGAACTTATCCTTTCGACACTTTTTTATAACTTTGTAATATTTCTGAGGAACAAACAATAAATTATTTTTTCTCAGCGCCATTTCTCCATATCTATTTGAAATTTTCAAAATCGGACTTAAGTCACTTTCAAAATAAATATTTTTATCATTTCATTAACCAGCAACTTTTCGTTTTACAAAATCTTAGTGATTTTAAATATATTAGGT
>JAITYT010000350.1:338107-354567 GCA_025433975.1 Liostenogaster flavolineata
ATTAGTATAGACGAGCACTTTTGGGTGGGTTAATACTCGACAAAATACGATAACGAAAGGTACAGTAACAACAATGATAAACTATCACTATTAATTGGAGTAATTATCGGACTCGGATATAAATCAATTTCAAAAAAAAAATCTCGTTTTAGGCGCCAATAACTTCGAGAGCTATTCGTCGTTACTTTTACGAAATACTTACCGTATTTAATTCTCCCTCGGTATCTCTGACAAAATCACCACTACGACGGATGATTCTGCCGTCGTAGAAACAAGCACCGTGCAAAGAAATATAAGAAAACGGCGTCCGAATGATGCACACCACGGAATCAATAGCTGCAGATCAGTCGGGGTTCACATCGCACAGAAACCGTATCCGACGCCTCTGTGTCTCCAACCCAGACGCCTGATCTCGTTATAAATGGTTACAATAATGTCCGTATATCGAACCGATTTAGCCGTTAAATAACGTCGACGGACGCGAAATTTCAATTATTTATTAAAGATACCGATTATATTTTAATAATTTATACTTATTTCGAGATTTCCAAGCCGGAACGCCGATATTTCAAAGTATTTTTATTGCGTTTATTTAAGCTTCAAGCTTACAAAATGCTGCCTTCCATTTGCCAGTACAGTCGGCTTATTCTTTTCAAAGCTCGCCGGTGATTGGCGGGTTTCCGATGCCCCACTGAAACCAACCAATTAGCGCCCCAAAGTTACATCCCCAAAAACGCCAGACGAGGAACGTTGAATCAAATGGAAACATGATTTTAAAATATGACGTGAAATAATCGCATATACGAAAAATTTATTTTCCCGTGCAAGAAAAAGTTCAATAACATTCGCACGGGTAGATCGAGTTAGGAAAATTAATTCGTACCCGAATATGAGTGGCCATAGGCATTTACTACGTTCGTTGAATGTATCCGGCGTAGAAAGCGAGCTGTGAAATTCGAACGTCGATATCGTTGAAATCGTATCATTCGTGATAATAAAATCGTCTTAAAAATAAGACTTCGTTGAATCGAAATTCGTGGAATCGAAATAGATCGAAAACGTTTCTCCCTTTTCTCGTTAATTTTGTAAAATTCGTCGATGCGATCGATTCGTCTTGAATTATATTTCGTTTATTAATTCTACAGATGGCGCTCGAATTTTTCGTAATGTAAAAATCCCCTCTAATCGCGAGTTACTTCTTCGTTTTGTTTAGTGTACCTTGAGAGTCAGAGGAATCGGTGAAAGTACGTTACTGTTGATCTCGTTACAACTATACTTTTAACGACAAACATCGGATACTTATTAAAAGATAATATCGCGCCATCCTTCTGTTCTTCCTTTGTATTTCAGAATTATTTCGTCGGACTCTTTCGTATAGAGTCTTGCTTTAGAAACTATTCGAAAGAATCCGGTGTAATAGAGATGTCATTAAGAAGTATACGATGTTGACGAGACTATTTTATGATTTCGATGAATATTGCGTTCTATCCCTTTGTTTAAGTAACCTTTATCTTTCGAGTATCGTATTTGCAAAGTAATAAGAATGGCGTGTTCAGTGAACGTTTCAGTCGAAGCACCAATTGAAAATCAAATTCAAGAAATTACCTACGATGGACAGGAAGTTTATCAGGCGTATGTAAATCTCTCGTACTATCGTTTCTTACTTGGCCGATCAAATCGTTGAAAGAATTATATTTAATAATAGCGAACTTATCGATCTTAATTTTAATACTTGTCCAATTTGTGAAGCGTGACGAGAAAGTTAAATTTTCTTACTCGGAGCGAACGATTTTAAAGGAAGACGCTTCTGTAGACTTGCATTATTACAGACCGCTCACCTTGTCCGAAAATTTGGCAAAGATCGCTCAAAAGATCGATTTTAGCAAGGCCAATGGAGAAGACATTAAAAAGGAATCGTCCGATAGCAATGAAAAAGGAGAAGAGGATACGAAGGACCCGGCAGCTTTCCAATCGTCGTTGTGGCCTTGGGACAGCGTAAGAAGTAAATTAAGGTACGTGCGCCTTAATTAATTGGCACTGAGAAGACGAACGATATCTTCGAAGTAACGCCGACTATAAACAGAAATAATATTCTTTAGAGACGCTCTGACGGAAGTATGTGCATTAGCAGATGTCCTTGCTATAGCAAAGGAAAAGCATTATATGGTGTTGGATCCGATACCTCAAGAGGCGTTAGACGTCAAACCTATGGCTCAGGTATACGCTAGGAAAAAGGCTCTGGCAGGAGCCGGTTCCGTTCTCATAATGGGCGCGGAGAAATTAAGAAATTGCCAGAACGAATTAGCTAGGAATCGGTCTACGCCAGATTTTCACATCGAACTGTTAAGATTGAGACAAAACTGGCGCTTGAAGAAAGTGTCGAATTCTATCATAGGCGATCTCAGTTATCGGACAGGTAAAGTAATTTTCTAATTTTACGAGGATCGATCTTGGGATGTATTTTTCACGTCTAATGTAATTCCAGCTGGATCGAAATATACTCAGACCGGTATGTTCGAAGTTACGAAGGCAGAGGAGGAAGAAAAGAGTAATATCAGCCCTCCTACTTCTCCCAATTCCAGTAGCAACGCGACTGGACAGTCTCATGGAATATCCAATTCGAAAGCTTCCGCGTTGCGAGTTACCATACCTAGCGAATTACAAGGTGTCGCTTACATCGGTGTTTTATGCCAAAAAGGTAAGGTTTAAAAAAAGAATTCGACGATAGAATAGTTCGTAAAACTATTATATTTATCTCGTACGATTCGCGTTATATCATCGAAGTATTATTATTTATTTATTTTTTAGACCAAGAAGATTTATGTAGCGCGAACATTAGTTTACTAAACAGCAGCGCGCACAGTTCTAATGCAGATATGCATTGGCAACAAAAGTTGGAAGCAGCGCAGAATGTACTATTTTGTAAAGAACTTTTTAGTCAATTAGCGAGAGAGGCTGTACACTTACGCGCACCTATACCTCATATGGTTGTTGGAAATCAAATAATGGCAACGGTAATTACGTCCTTCGTAATAAATAAATTATAAATGACCGATTCCTTGAAACTTTATCTCTGTTCTAGGTACTTCCAGGGATTCAACTAATTATAGGTTTATGTCACAGTACGGGCAACGAGAAAAAGCCAAACGTACCACCACCCCATAAAACCGATCACGATCACGTGCTGGAACATTCGTTGCATCAATTATTACGCGAAGTGCATCATAAAAATACTCATCATCCGTTTCCGCATCCTTCCTCGGGTCCTCTAGGGCCCAGCAAACGGCGGTGCTTAGCTGGCCCTACCGCAGCGGATAGATACGAGCTTTTGGAAATGACCAAGAGTCAGACGCTATTGGAACAGATTATTCAACAGGCGCAGCATTATTTTATGAGATTTCGTACGGAATACGTTTTAGACACGATAGCGAAGGAAGTTAAAGATCCTCTTATCGTATCTCATTGGAATGCATTAAATTCTCCTACACAGTCGTGTGTAAAAATCAATATTTTAACCCACGGATACGACAACGTGTGTCGGACATTATTAGTCATCCACGTAGGAGAAAAGTCATTGAAGTGTATATGCCGAGATGGTAGAGTGATGCACATGAGTTACGAGCCTCAAGAGCTAAGGGATTTAATATTTTGTCAAGTTGGTTTTTACCCTATGTTACATCTTTTTTCTTTTAGTCTTTAACTCATTATCCGCCAATGTTCCATTTCTAAGACACATTTTCAAATTTCAAATTCAAAGTCGGTCAGTATGAATATCATTATACAGTTAATTTAATTTTTTTTTGTACTTTTGAATTGCGGCGGGTAATGGGTTAAATATTTTCAACGAAGATAAATTAATCTTTTCGTTGCATAGTCGAAAAAGTATCGAGCCTCTCTCTCGCTACATTTTGACTTTAAAAGTCTCGATATTTTGTCGACTATCTACGTTATATAATTAAATAAATTTTCCTTTTTCACGCGTAACATTTTTGAACAGTTATGCTTTACGTGTTATATTGTACTTCTTTTAGATTTGTCAACATCAAATAAGTGCTGTGCAAGCATTGGCGAAACGCATGGGCTGGCAATTCTTAGCAAATAGTTCGCATTTAGGTTTAGGCGCAGTCGAACCACTGGGAAACGCAAGCAGTTGTATCTTAGCATCGCCGATCGGTGACAGGTATCTATTAGCTCTCATTGTCTCTGAAAATATATGCGTACGTTAGTACATATTCATACGTATAGTGTGTATTATATCATTATTTTTTGTAAACATTTTTAGAATGATTGCCGTAAGATGCGAGCCACAAACTGGAGTTCAAGTAGCAATAGCACATTCGCCAAGAAAAGATTTCTTTCCTGGACAATTAGTACGGGAGAGGAAATGGGAAAATTTGGGTGGCTCTTTTAAAGAAGTACGATGGGATAAGATGGAGGGAAAAAATTTTTTAAATAAAATGGAACTCCTTATGGCGTCTTTGACAAGTTCTTAAGTCATACTACGACTAGTCAGAATCTGTTTTATAAAATACTAATTCTCGATATCTTATTTTTAATGTTAAGTTGTTAATATAAGATGAAAGGTATTGTCTGTTAATGTAATAACGGATTTCGAATGTCTTCGAGAAATTAGCGAAACGTTATAATTTTAAAATAATTGTCTGTCATGTGTATAATGTAAAAACAATTGTATTTTCATAAATAATAATTGATAAAAGATCTGAAAATCGTTTTTAGATTTATAAATTAGAGTTATCGTACTTTTTGCACGCACACAGTGTCTCGCTAGATTTTATAGTGTGTACAGTTTGAGAATATTTTTGTGCGCTGCTATATATAGAAAATATCGTTAAGAGCCAGACGAAAGGTAAGGAGACTCCCGGGGATATACAAAAATGGTCTTTATTTCAACGATATATGAAATATAATGCGTTGATCGATAAACTATCATGAATTAGTAAATGGCAAAAATGAAATTGGGTGCAAGATACACGTATATTCTAGTACTTATCTAAATTACATCATGAACAAATTGTTTTTACTTACAAAACCAATGGACAATTCCTTATACATTATCATCTCTTGTATAATATATTCAAATCGTTTATTTTTAAAGTTAAGGCGCAGTGTGATGGATAAGTGCACTCTGCATCGTTACACCATGTATATTAAATATGTATATATGTATTCGCACATTCACACGCACATTTTAGATGTCGAAATGAATATATAATTTACCGCACTATATATCTTTAGAGTTCGAATTGAAACACCGTCCTGCCTGTATAAGTCTCTCTGGCAACCGCGAACAAAGCGCGGTAACTACCTCGATCGATGAACGAGAGGACGGACTAGCAGTTTCACCAAAGTATTTAGTGCTCGATCGTACGGATGATATAACACGGCAGATCAAACAAACCGAACCGTTTCGAATGGCTTTAATAAAATTAAATCGAGTTGTATTACGACATTTTGATATACACTTATTTTCAAGGTGGTGTCTAACAAGCACTATCTGCTTTCGTGTTCGTTGAGCACGGAGTTATAAAATCGTACAGTCCTAATTCATTCGGATTGGTTCATATTAGTCGTACGAAACATTATCGAGTGACGCTACCTCGCCCCGATATAATCTCTGCTTTATCCACGCGGCATGCAATAACTTTGCAGACGATATTCTCGTGAACTTGGAAGAAAACTATTTCATTTGAGAGATAAGAATCGCCCGTTTCTTATTCTCCTCCGTTATACGTACGTATTACGTATGTAAGCCTTCTCAATTTCTCACGAAGCAGTGGACTATATTTTGTATCTTACCACCTACGACTTTAAACGCTACGACCGTTGTGATTAATAAAACTATGTAAGCTGATAGGATACTGGCTATGTAAGCCTGATATACATTGAGTAACGTCATACAAGAAACGAATAAATGAGACCCCACGACCCACACCAGTTGTATCCAGTTTTGGTTATCGGCGGCGGAGAAGAATATAACGCCCCAGAACGTATGCAATAAGATGAAGGCCAGAGTAGTGGCGGCTGATATTATAAAGAAGTACTCCGTGCCAAAGTATTCTTGCTTGAGGCCCAGCGTTCCAGGACCGACCGCGTCGGCTAGAACGTTAACCAACGCGAAGGCACCGCTCATGCATCCGAAACCAAGACCGCAAACGTACGCGAAAACGTGTCTGCTGTCGGCTACTTGCATGGTCGTTATTTTCTCTAAGCCTTTCTCGGCTTTACGAAGGACCCAGTACAAAAGATACCTGGAGAATTGAATAAAATAAATTGTTACACGAATACATTATTACATAGCATAATATATAACAATAATGTTTAGCGACATAATAATATATATAACATATTGTTATAGGATAAAATCGTTAATGGGTGCTCGACGTGGGTGACGAACGATCAATGTCGTCGAGTCAAATGGAATTACCTCAAAGCTTCTTGGAAAAATATGGAGAACACTAATCCAAAAGCAAGACGATTTTGCAGTGGAATAACGGCGTACCAAAGCATGGACGACAGTAAGAGAGAAATGAGCCAGAAAAAGGCACTGACAACCAATATGATGATCCTGATGGGTTCCGCGGCTACGGTGAAAGTAAACATGGCTAATGGCGGGCCAAAAGCCAATAAAGCACAGCCAAAAAAATCCATAACCGTCATCTTTGGTAAATTGTGCTCGATCACTTTTACGTGAGTCAATCTTTCGTGAGTCACTTTCTGAAACGCTAACTGTTCCTAACCTCGCAAAGCCTTCTTATGGCTTCGGTGTTATGCCTTGGCGGGTACATTTATTGGGTTAATGAGCGCGCAGTCATCGAAGTAACTCTCTAACGGATATATCTAACGAAAATGCGATATTTTTTTCCCTTGATAAAAAGTCTGGCAGAAAATAATGTCTCGATCACTGACGTATACCCTCCGTAAACTCACGTTCTGTCTTACTTCATCGAGAAACTACGATACTATCGATATTTTTACGTTCGAAGCGGTCGAGAAGTAGGTCGAACTCTTCTTTTACCGAGAAGCGCACAGTTCGCGCGATCTCGAACGATATGAAATTTAAAAAAAAATTTTAAATTTAAAAATTAAAAATTAAAAATTTTTGAAAATTAAATCTTTCCTTCGTTGTGCCATCGATGATCAAAATCAAGTCAATTTAAATCGAATTTTGAAGGAAAGTACGATTATCTTTCGAACTTTCGAAAATAACGAAAGCACAGATAAAAAAATTCCTGTTCGACGTATCGACATTCGCGAAGTAAAAATCTTTCGACTTTAATGCCTGTTCGAATCATTTACTCTCCTATCCTTCACGAATATGTCATCGCGTCGTCACGATGGTATCAATGACGTTCTGAAGATAGGCGGAGTCAGGGAAGGGCCACGATTGGCTCGGAGCTTGTTTACGTTAAAATTGGATGTTTGAAAGGTGATGCCGACGAGGAACTGTCATCGTCGTTGCACAGTGTTTTTACCAAAATTGCTTGAATTTTTCTAGAATGGTGCGATATGCCGCTCTCAAGGGGCTCTACGAATTGGAAAAAACGATCGGGAGCGGTGGTTTTGCGAAAGTCAAGCTCGCCACTCACGTAGCGACCGGGGAAAAGGTCGCTGTTAAGATCATGGATAAAACATCATTGGGTGTACGTAATTTGAAAGATATTTACGAATACGAAACTAAGAAATTTTTAAATTAAATTACATCGAATTAAATCGGCATGTACGAAGGCATTTATTCTTTCCTATTTGCCAGGATGATTTGCCAAGGGTGAAGTTGGAAGTGGAAGCTCTGAAAACGTTGATGCATCAACACATATGCAAGCTCTATCAAGTCATAGAAACGGAAGGACATTATTTTATGATAATAGAATATTGCTCCGGTGGTGAATTATTCGATCACATAGGTAACGTTCACCTCCCGATACTTGTTATAATATGATTCCTTCGATGATCTTTAATCGGATAGTCACTAGGCAAACGTATGTTTTACAGTCGAGAGGAGTAGACTCACCGAGACGGAGTCTAGAAAATTTTTTCGACAGATTGTTTCAGCAGTAGCGTATTTGCACAGCTTGGGATACGCTCATCGAGATTTGAAGCCGGTGAGGCGTCTTTCGTCGTTTTTCAGAATTAAAGAAATTCGTTTTATATAAATGTATGTCGTTTTCTTCGCTCTCGTAGGAAAATGTATTGCTGGATAAAGAGGAGAATCTGAAGCTCATTGATTTCGGATTATGCGCGAAACCTAAGAGCGGTATGCAGGCACATTTGTACACTTCGTGCGGCTCGCCTACGTACGCAGCGCCCGAGCTCATATTGGGAAAGAAATACTTAGGTTCGTTCGGAAAGAATGGTAAAAGAATCGTTTAGAAGGATACTTTACTTAGTATAAATATTACAAATAGGTTCCGAAGTGGACATATGGAGCATGGGAGTTTTGCTGTACGCGCTTTTATGCGGATTCCTTCCGTTCGACGACAGTAGCATAGAAAATCTGTACAAGAAGATTCTCGTAAGTGCTCATCTTTCTACCTTCGTCGACGTATATCACTTATATTGATCTGAAATTTGAATTTAGAGCGGTAAATACGATGAACCAAGTTGGTTGTCGTACAGTAGTAAAAAATTAATTCGTGCGATGCTACAAACCGATCCAAAGAAGAGAATAACCATTCAAGAACTGTGCAATCATCCATGGATCGTATCAGGGTTCCTTAATCCTGTTTCATTTACACATAAAGTTAACGTAAATAACGATTAAGTAGATTATATTTAATGCAATCCTTACGCGAGAATAAATTTTTTTTCGTCTATATTCAGTTCGAGAAGGATAACGATGTATTAAGCACCATGTCAGCTATTTGCGGCGAACATAGTTGTGACATATGGAAGAAATTGATAAAAAGCGATAGAACCGATTATAGGACTGCCACGTATTTGTTATTACTCGATAGAAAAATTCGTGGACTTTCATTAAAGATTTCGTCTTCTACAAGATCTTATTTTAGGCAAGGCAGGGTATGTATTCATCGCTTCTCTAACGATATTTGCTCAAGTAATTATTTCTTATTATTTTCTAGGCTGGGGTGTACTTGTCGCAATGCGAAGGCACTGTCGATAATTCTATAATGACACTCGATCGTTCTCCGAAAAGTAAATTAGTTAGAAAATCACCTAACGCCGATGTTACTTCTACAAACAAGCAAAAACAAATTAAAAATGGCGAGACTGGTCAGTTATCTTTATGTATTATTTTTTTGGAAATTCTAACGAGGATCAAATATTGTTCATTGAATGTAACTGTATCGAATTCGAGAATTTCGTATATATGTGTCGGGAGTGTATATTGACTGTGCATTAATTTGTTTAGATCAAAATGTTAAAAATCTTGCCGAACCGTGTAATCCAGGACGAAAAAGATTAAGAGCTAAAGAGGTAGATGATTTACCCTCTCCTGGTATGTTTTATCGTTTACTTTTATGAATGTATTTTATTTAATTCACGCCTATTAACTGCAAATAGCAAAAGTATGAACGGATAAGAATTGATCTAAGTAAATTTCTATAATTTCTTGAAATTGAAAAGAATTTCAAACGTTACGTATATATGTATGTGTGCGCGCGTATGTGTGTGTGCCCGCACTCATTATAAAACATAAATAATCGTCAAGGTTTTTTAGTCATTGCAAATCATTCCGGGGATCGTTGTAAATAATTTCAACCGTTTTATAACTGTCCTACGAGTTTTAGATAACTCTATACTACAGTTTCTAAAGTTCTCTTAATTAGGTAACGCTAGCCATCTAATTAGAAACTTTAATGAAAGTTTTCAAGAAACTTAAATTAAAGTAGCCACGTGCGAAGTAGGTAATTGCCATGGGAAAAGTATGATCACAGTGGCAAAAGTAATTTGGAGTTAGCGATAAATTTCTTCTCGTTCCTACTATAAGAGGTCTAACACTTCGTAATTTCAAACAAGAAGTCATTGTTTTAAATATATTCCAAAAGGCGTTTCGATGTACATGTATATACGTATTGAATACATGTTCAAATTATCTACGTTTACTTTATAATAATAATAATTATTATTATTGTACAAAAAAATATTGATCACTTTACACTTACATCTTTTACAGTACCCATAAAGAAGTCTACAGAGACAAATAAATTCATTTTCACGCCAACCAAGTCGGTAGCGATAGACTCAAGGTAATGCCATTTAAATGTTTAAACGAAACGAATAATTTGTATTTGACACAAGTATTTGCAGAGGTAGTCAATCCTCTACTCCAGGAAGTGCAAGAAAAGTTATGATGGGATTGGAACGTGGCTTGAATCGCGTCAGATGCGTTCTCACTCCAAAAAGACGCGTGAAAAACGAGAACGTGGATCCTGATCAACCGAATATACTTTCTGCAAAAGTACGCGAATCCGTATTACAATATTTCATCTTTTGATCTACGGTAGGACGAAAAGGAATATCGAGATAACCGTTGCGATTGTTTTTTTTTTTTTTTCAAGGGATTGTGCAATGTATCGTCTACTTCCAGCGATTGTCCAAAATATGTGCTTTCGCAATTACGCAGAGCACTTCGGCGAAAGGGAATCATGTGCCATCAAAAGGGGTAATTACCGATTACCTACGGTACCGCGTGTAAATACGTAAGTAATTTGCAAATTTTCTTATAGATTTATTCTCCAAGGGGAGTCGGAGGATAGCACGAAGGAGAACGAAGACACTGTAAAACCGTTTTCATCGAGAAATTCTTGTTCTTTCGAGTTGGAAGTTTGCTTGTTGGAAGGTATTTCGACCGGTAAACCATTGGTCGGTATTCTAAGAAAGAGATTGAAGGGTGACGCATGGGTCTACAAACGCGTTTGCGAAGAAGTTTTAGCCCTGGCAGCGGAAGATTTACCTAACGGTGGTTCTTTGGAATCGAAATGTCCGATCTAAAAAATTTTGATACTTATTTAATCGCTTTTGTAAGTCGTAAGTTCGATTGGTAATGATGATAACTTACGTATAGGCTTAGGATACTTAGATCTCGTCTCAACAGTGTCCCTCAACAATCTGAAACAGTGTACATATACGTTAGACAATGTATGTTATTATATGAGCCTACCGTAAAGTTTCGTAAATCCAATAGCAACGTTACAAATATTTTACAACGCTAACATTAAGGTGTTTGACAATTTATTTCTTGTCAAAAAGAAATGATTACGATTCAAAACGTACTTTTATACAGATTTTATGATATAATATATATACATATATGTATACGAGAAAGGTATAAAGAAAAAAACGAGACAATATTTTTCCATTTATTTTTTATTCGGTAAAATGAGAAATAAATTGTGTAACGATACTTGATTATTCCATCGAAATTGATGTCACGTTCGTATGTACGTACACGTCCCGTATCGTATGTACGATTCGGTAGCGCGTCCATCATTTTGGACAATTATAAAACAATGGATAAAATAAGTGGGTATGTGGTGCAAATAATAGAACCGATAAATAATATTTTTTATACGATCGAACGAAATATAACTGTATTATTTGTCATTTCTTTTTATAAAAGAAGAATCAAAAAGTTTTATTTTTAAAAGCACTCCCTTGCGCTTGCGTTCCGGCTATTTCAGAATAGTTTCCACCGTTCTGGAGAACAGCGCTTACGGGAGTATTTTTCGGAAGGAAAAAAGAAAGACGAAAAACAAAAAAAAAAAATACTTTGATTCTTACCGCTCTACGCTCGAAGTATGTAAAGCTCCATTTCGTGTTTATACCACAGATATAAAGTATCGCGGCTCGTTTGAAGGCGCGGTATCTCAATAACTACAACTATAGACAGGCGAAGTTATAAAATCACCACAAATCGATCAGCATAAAGTGAAGCCGCGTTCACTTTGTTTTATGGGAACCAAGCCGACCTTTTATGTTTGACCGCTCAATAATCCTTCGGGTCTTCGGGAGGATAGCTTCGGTAGTCCGATGTCGGTACGGTTATATCGAACGATTTTTGTTACCGCGAAGCCGAGCGTCGGTAACCAATAAGACTGCGTCGATAGCCACCGCTATTTTCTTCGTCGTAATATTCTTTCGATTTGTCCTCTTAATTTAAATACCGACTGCGCTACCACGATGGTATTATTATAACCTTAATAAAAGAAAATTTCACCGATAATCGCAATGAATCGAGAGCGATCTTTTCCTGGCCTAAATATATTATATTATAAAAAGCAAACGAAATATGAATTACGAACAACGATGGCGGAGCAGATAGACGCGAGCGCACCTCTATTTAATTCCTTTTGCGGGTCGACTTCGCGAAAATGTCGATCTTTTGAACGAAAAAATCGGAGAAAGAAATCGAAACGTATATCGAAAAACTATTAGCGCAAGAGACGATAGATAAATATACGCGTGGAACCATCGAACGTACGTTACGCACTTGGTACAACATTCCAAATACGCGTTCTACGGTACTTTTTATCCTAGGCACGTCGCGCTCGAGACTCCTGTGCGTATTATCGTAAATATAAATTTTTTCTTTATGGCCGTTTCTGTCCGTCCGCACACCGGCTCGGTCGTCCAATTACGGCCTTGCCATCGGTTAATTAAGGATTGGGGCAATGAGGCTCGGCGATGCAGTTTCCGCGATAATGATTATCTGCGACGGTAATTGAGCGAACGGCCACGTTACACGGGGAGAGGTGACCAGGAAAGACCGCGTATTGGGAGGGAGAGAGGGTACGTACGAACGTACGGTGGAGGCGGTAATATCAAAGTGTCAAGGAGAAAGATGCATCGCGATGCGATTTCTATCTGTCCCGTTCGTTGCGATCGTTGTTACATAGTTTGATAATTAATTGCATTTCCCTCTTTGACTTGAAAGTTTAATTAATAGAACCAAAAGTGCACTCTACAATACGGAATTTCTTTTCTAAGAAGTGGATGGGTTGAAGAACGTACAAGTATTTTACTATTAGATACTGTCGAAAGACCAGCCGTTTTGTGAAAATAAGCTGGCGATCGGATTTCGAGTTAAAGGACTTTGCTTTTTATTTTCACCGATTTTGAGAGAAATTGCTTCGTCTCGACTGTCGATAGTTCAATGTTGAATTTGTTACAGCTGTAAGTGTTGAATCTATACATACAGAATTAATCGGAGGAGACGCTAAAGTAAAGAAGCAAAAAGTCGGATTTCAATTAGTAGGACTTTGCTTTTTATTTTCACCGATTTTGGTAGACGTAGTTTGGTAGACAGTAAATGTTGAATCTATATAAATAGAATCAATGGAAGGAGACGCTAAAGAAAATAAGCGAACAAACGGATTTCAAGTAAAAGGACTTTGCTTCTCCTTGATGAAAGGACGATCTCGTCATGGTATCGCGGCACTTCGACGAGGGATCGTCGATCGTCAAACACGACGACGAGGCAAAGAAAATGTAAAGTAGGTGCGAGTGGCATCAAGAGGAGAAAGAGAGAGAGAGAGAGGGGCAGGACGATGTGCCTTTGGGAGAGTCTCGGAGGAAACCGTCTAAGAAACGGCGCGAGGCGACGCGGATGCGTGCGCGCGTGTATAAGGGTGGCACGCGCGGCCCGCTTATATCGCTTCCGGGCATCAGCGTGCTCGCGAGCCGCGGCTAATTGCTCTTTAATGCGAGCGAGCGAGCGAGCGAGCGAACGAACGGATGGACGGACGGACGGAGGAACGAACGAACCGCAGAAGAGCCTTACCGTTTCTTGGACAGGAACGTTCGAAGAGTTCAAGAATTCGAGGAAATCGACGATTGTAAAATTTTCAATCCGATCAAAAAAAAAGTTTGAGAAATAAGCGAGATATCGTTTTCCTCGATGAGATACGCTTTGGCGTTTTTATTCGTCTTGTTTTCCAAGAATCCAAGAGGACAATGTTATCGAGGATTATTAGATCGTTAGATTATTAGAGGCATCCGTTGAACGAGGAGCGGATATCTGAAAAATGAAGAAAATATGGAGAAAGTTCGATTTTCCTCGCTAACGCTTAAATGACCGCATATTATTATATTTCCCGTAATCTCGTTCTAAGACTGGCGATTTTCCACGTATTTACTAACTTTGCAACTAATACATTATAATGGTACTTTGTAAAATAAGTTTAGTAATTTCACAGGGTAGGATATTTTTGAAAGCAAGTTCCTTTGTGCAAAGGTACACCATGAATGCTACAAATATACCTTGTTTCACTACTTTTTTGTGGGTTGAACAGACTCGACGTACCTGTGTCGGAGTTGTTTTTTTTTTACCGAGGACAAGGAATTGCTTCCCGTGTCACCCGATATTATAATTTTAGCGATATTTAGCATTCTAACCACTGTTATTGACAGATAATATTCAGAAAAAGAGATAAAGCGGTCGTCTAAGCGTTAAAACGCGTCTCAGGATAAATCACTCGTCGATGATCCTTGATAAAAGGACGAAACGAACCTCTGAATCGACGATGACCCGTTTACTGTCTTATCGGTACTAACCGTAACCACTTATGCTCATTGTAACCCATTACTCGCCGCGATTCAAAAATACCAAAAAAAAATTAAATCAACCGCACAATGACATTCATACCGATCAACTTTGAATCTGAAATTTGAAGATGTTTTATTTTCATTATTTAATTAAAGCAATTAATTTAACATTTAGCGACTAGAAAACTAAAATTTAACATCCAGCAAGGGCATCAAAGCGAAAAAAAGCGATTCCACGACGTAATCTCGGACAGCAACCGCAAACGTTAGCCGAATTTTCTTTTTAATTCGGCAGGGGGAAAAAAGAGTAGAGAAGCGCCGATCGTCCGCCTTAGCCGCCCTTTTTCGATCGTTCCTCGTTCTCGTTCTTTATTCGCACGGGGAAAGGGCGAGCGCGATAGGAAAATAAAGAGTAGAAAGCTCTATTCGCCGAGGCATGACCGTCGTGTCCACCAGAAGCTCATACATATGTAGTCGATTCGGACCGCGGTAAGGAAGGCAGGGAGGACGACCCTCCGGAAAAATGAATATGCAGTCACCGGTAGGGTATTATTTTATAAAATTTACTATCGCGCCCTCGTCGCGCGTTCTGCCCGCTCGGTGCTCATCCACCAGCCGCCAGACGCGAACTACCACGCGATGCGTTATCGTTCCTTATTTACGTCGAAACGAGCAAAGCACCATCGGTAATCGAGTCGATCTCTCGGCGAGATTCGCGCCGAATACGTCGTCCGACTTTTTTTTATTTAATAAATCGTTTCTTCCTGGCAGCAAAGACGCGACGAAGACGATTCGTCGTGTTTCTCGGGGAAATAATCATATTTCTACTGCCATCGTAGTAAGTCAACCATCGTAGTAGATTTCTCGAAATAAATTATTAATTAATTGCGATTTTCGCCACGAAAATAATTATTGATTTTTAAATTAATAAATTTCATTCAATCTCGTTTCGACCACCGATCGCATCTCGTTTTTTTCGTTCGATTCTTTTTAAGTTAAACAAGATTAATTACGAACGAATTTCGTAATTGTAAAAAAATGGCGATTCTAAAAAAGGATCCGAAGTAACCGTTACTAGGAGAAAAAATTCAGCTTCTCGACGCGTGTCCATCTCTTCGGTGCGATCTGCGCTTCCTACCGGTCGGCTAAGGCCGTCCTCGAAGTAAGGGCCGAGGGACGAGGCAAGGGAGGAGAGGAAGAAGGAAGGGGATGAGATCTAATTGCGAGTCTATTTTCGAGGGCTTCATGCGCGTAGCCGATGGCACTTCTCTATAAAATCGTAGTCCCTTATCGTCGGAGAGGAAACGAAACATTAAATCGAGTCGGACGGAGGGGCGGCCTGTTTCGGTGGGTGCGTCTGAGATTTCCTGTGCGGACTGTGGATGCTAGGAAGGATGGCTTCCTACCTAGCGTGCAGGGCGCGTCGCTCCTACGTATTCGTGTACGAACGTACGTGGTTTCGTGGTCGATTTGCAGGAAAGGCGACTGTTGGTCAAAAGCAACAAATCGATCGTCGAAGAAAATCGTCGCTAGTAGAAAAAAAGAAAGGAACGATCGCGGATCGCTTTTAAACAATATTAGGCTGTTCGGAAAGTCATTTCGTTTTTTTTTTTTAATGAAAAACTGTTGGAAAAAAACGAAATAACTTTTCGAACAACTTAATAATAAAAATAAAAGATATGTCTACGTACGTACGTGGTTTTGTAGTCGAATCGACTTGCAGCAAAGGCTACTGTTGGTTTACTTCAAACGAAAGGATATATAATAATAAACGATAAAGTAATAAATAAAATGAGCGAATAAAAATTAAATAATAAATACAGTGTAAATATTTTAAAAATATTAAAAAAATTTGGTAATCTTAAAAATACAATTTAAAAGATATATCAATATTTCGAACGTCCAAGTTTCACGCATACCTACGTACGTACGTACGT
>JAITYT010000350.1:372163-384056 GCA_025433975.1 Liostenogaster flavolineata
GTGATGTGAATCAGCTCTTCTTTCCACGAGTTTAGCGGAGTGATTTTTAAAAAAGTATGAAAAATACGACTGTAACGAGAACGATTAAAGTAAGACCCTAGTGTTGCTCAGACTGTGTCTACGTCAGTGTATATCTGATCTATGATAACGTCTAAGACGATACTACAAACGTTGGACATGGATATAGAGTAAGATAGGATTTCGATCACGGCACGAATCGTCCGCTCTTCGTAAATTCTACAATGTGTTGCACCGTCTTTTGAAAACGAGCCAAATTTCGTCGAGCCATCTCCGTGGATTTCGATCTATAGATCGCCGTGGTGTAGGCGAACGTCAGTTCGGAAACCAAATTTTGCGCTCTACGAGCTGCAGCGTCGATCGAGCCGGACGGCGTTTTGATCTTCGCGGCCGTTTGGACGATCACGTTCTTTATAAGATCGACGAGTTCCTCGTCGTCCTTCGTGCTGGAATTCCCACTGGAGATCCTTCGAAGGATATCCTTGATATCCGCGTCAGATGTCTCTATAAGAAAACGATGTCAAACGAAGGTACAAGACTTGAAACCTACATTAAAAAAAAAAATAAAAAAAAAATTCCAAAGCTACGGCGATTGTTTAAAAAAATAAAAATGTCTAAAGAAGCGTATGGACAATCGCATTGCTCCAAAACATCAAAGTTTACTACTCGTGAACTCAATATAAAATTCTGTAGAAAAATGTGAAAATAAGTTTCCAGAAATACGATAAATTAAATTAAATAAGTAAATTAATTAAACGATAATTAAATTACGATCAAAAGCACGCAGGAAAGATAACGGAAAAAGAGTGCATCGCTCCAAGACATCAAAGCTTACTATTCATAAATTCAATGTAAAGTTCTGCAAAAATTCTGTAGAAAAATGTGAAAATAACTTTCCAGAGACGCGATAAATTAAATTAAATAAATAAATAAATTAAACGATAATTAAATTACGATCAAAGGCACGCAGGGAAGATAAAAGAAAAAGAGTGCGTTGCTCCAAGACATCAAAGCTTAAATTCATCAAAGAATAAATTCGATGTAAAATTTTACAAAAAAAATGTGAAACTAAGCTTCTAGAGACGCGATAAATAAAAAACCTGAATAATTACGATCGTAAGCAGCCACCAAAGATAACAAAAATAAAGCGTGCATTGCTTCTAGACACCGAAACTCACCACTCATAAATTCAATATAAAATTCTGCGAAAAATGTGAAAGTAAGCTTCCAAAAACACGATAAATTAAATGAAATAAATAAATAAATTAAACGCTAATTAAATTAAGATCAGAAGCACGCAGGAAAGATAACAAAAAAAGGGTGCGTTGCTCCAAGACATCAAAGAATAAATTCAATGTAAAATCTTACAAAAGAATGCGAAACTAAGCTTCTAGAGACGCGATAAATAAAAAACCTGACTAATTACGCACTAACTCGAAAATTAATTCGAAAGCGCGCACCAAAGATAACGAACAAAATGGAGGAGGAGACGAATCGTTTCTTCCTCGATCTAACCGTCGAGCAAGTACGAAAAGGAAGTTTCGAAAAGGACGAAGGACGTTCTCGAGTAGGAGAGACCTTAATAACGTTCACCTGCGTATCGAGTCCGGTCGAAGGACTTCCAGGTGAGGACGCGTGGCTCGCCGCCGGCAATTTCGCATCGCGTGGGTGCTGCGCTGATCGCCAATAGGAATACGGCGGCGGTTGTAGCGAATTTTATCATCCTTCCGAGTCTTATCGAGTGCAACTGACAGCGGCGTGCATCGTCCTGCTCTCTTTTTATAGGAAAAGGGCGAAGACGCGCGCGACGCACCACCGTCGTCCGTCTCTTCTTCACCGCGTTACGTAAAACGCAATAGCGTCGTTCGCTTGCCACGGCCGGTTGCCCTTCTAAATGATACTAATGAATGTCATTTGGAAAGATCATGCTGGAGAAAGTGGAGCACAATGACGCACTTAAGAAAGCCATATTGTTCCGCGAGTCGCTTCGATTTTCACGTGGACGATTTTTTCGTTCCAAGGGAGGGGAGGAAAGGAGAGAAATCAAACGACGAGCAATCGAGAATGGAATTTATTATAGAAATTGATTTGGGTTTAACGAACCTTCCGTCGTTCTACCCATTTATTTTTATTTATTTATTAAATGTGTTTTATTCAAAAGCAGTGATAATATATAATAATAATAATGATAACAATAATCTAATAACTAATGCATTTAACGGTTTATCGCCAAAAAAAACCCAGAAGTTTTATACCGATGGAATAACGATTCTACCTCAAAAATGGCAGAAAGTTACAGATAAAAATGAAACGTACCTGGTTCAATAAAGTTCATTCGAACGTAAGAAAAATGTCGCGTGAAATTTACCGCCGAAACGCGCAATACTTTTTCCCCAAGTTAATGGATTAAAAATTAAAGTAAATAAGAAAGTAAATAGGAAAAAATAAAGAATAAGAATAAAAGTAGGAAGAAGAAAACGAAGGGTTTCGACGAAATAAATTCGGGCGAGCGCAACGCGCTGTTTAACGCGTGTCCGTTACTCCTACGACGCTCGGATCGGAGCTACGCTATTTTTGGTTGTTGCTCATCGATTCGTACGATTTCTCGTGGTGTGCGATGCTCAACAGGTCGTCGGTTCCCCCTCGAAAAACAACGCAATACCGATGTCGAGCGACGGTAAAAGTGCGTGAACGCAGGGAGGGAGTGCATCCAGCCGTGATTCCTCTTCACCGATTTTTACCCCCTTCCTGCTCGTGGCACCACCCTCCTGTCCTTCAGCGAACGCGCCATTACTCCGATGCGTCGCGATTAAAGCCACGACGAATTTTACGAATTCCTAGAATCTGTCTTTGCTTGGACTTTGACCTACCACCACCCACGTTCTTTACTAACTACGTTTGCTGTTACGTTTGTAATCGTTGTTAGCTTACTCCTTTCTAGATTCTCCTCTGGTTCGAGGAGAACTACAACGGAAGATATCGGATTAGGTCTTCGCGTAATTTTGCATATCGAGAAAAAGAACGATTTTTTGCGATCGATGGCGTGTTTTAAAAAGACAAAGTATTCGGTAAGTATTAATTAATCTATCGAAAACGTATTGGCTGCTTTTCATTCAAAACGACAGAATTTTCCGGTAGACCTAATATATTGTAGGAGTAGGGAAATATTTTTTCCATACCTTCTACGATATTGTATTATCCATATAATGCATATCTGAGAGAATAGTTCAACTTGATCCGATGGTTCAATTTTTATTTTTATTTTTTACAATTTTAGAAAACAATTTTAAAATACGATGTACGTATTTTACTTATTTATCTTTTATTATTATATCGATTGCGCGGATACTCGTGGGCTTTTCTTTCGTTTCTTTTTCGTTTTTCTCCTCCGAAATCGACGATCGGAAAAAAGAAAAGTTGTCGGCGAACGGTTGCCGTCTTCGTCATCGGGACGTAGAAGAGGCGCCTACATGCTAACGCGGAATGAATGAAAATACGGGTACTTGAGTAAGTTTAAATTACATTTCATTCATGCAGGAAAAGCAGACACGAGGGAGTCGGCTTTCCGGCTCGCGTTGCGCGTTGCACGGCAAAAGGCAGACTTATGCCGTTGCTGCGTAATAATGCCTGGACTATATAATGTGTATTATCCTGACATCCTGTGTTGGACTCCTCGCGCATACGCGTTTCTCTTGCGCTTAGACGCGTCCCTTGCGATTGCGACAGCATCGTCCGATCGTCCGAGAGTCTCCTTCTTCTCCTTCTCCTGTCTTTCCTTCCCTATTTTTTCCTTCCTTTCCTCCTTCACCTCCTTGTCTTTCGTATTTACGGTCGCGTTTTCCCATCGCGTTCTATCGAGGCTCCGCGCAATGTCCAGAGAACCTAGGCGTCATCGCGGAAAATGTTCGACGAAGAATTCGAATTCGATCGTTCCTTGATTTTTTTTAAAATTTTCTAGATCGCGAGGTTCGATCCTTCTTAAGACGATAATTAAAGGATTAATTAAGGATAGACGAGGAGTTTCCAAGAGAGGAATTAAAGGGGAAGGGATGCGTTAAAAATTGACTTTTATACGTAAAATCTCTATGAAGTATCGAATAAAATATACGATCGTTTAAAGCGAATGTTTACAATGAAGTTTCTCGTTTTTTCATTCGATCTTTTTTAAGATGATAATTAAAGGATTAATTAAGGATAATTGATCGATCTCTGAGAGAGGAATTAAAGGAAAAGGAATGCGTTGAAATGTTGTGTATTGTCACTGTGGAAAAAGTTCGTCGATTTTCTTCCATTTTTTTTTAGATCGCAAGGTTCGATCTTCTTTAAGACGATAATTAAAGGATTGATTAAGGGTAGTTAATCGATCTCTAAGAGAGGAATTAAGGCAGAAGGAGTGCATTGAAACCTGACTTTTATACAATATATAAAATTCATCTATAAAATATCGAATAAAATATACAATTATCTAAAGCGAATGTTTACAACGAACTTTCTCGTTTTCTCATCGCCTCCTATCGTGGCGAAAAACAATTTTACGGACTACTACGTGGCTCGTCGCAGTGTCCAGAGAACGTAGGCGTCTGTGGAAAAAGTTCGTCGATTTTCATCAATTTTTTTTAGATCGCGATGTTCGATCTTCTTTAAGACGATAATCAAAGGGTTAATTAAGGATAGTTGATCGACCTCTAAGAGAGGAATTAAAGGAAAAGAGATGCGTTGAAACCCGACTTCTATACTTAAAATTCATCTATACGAAATAAAAATATACGACGATCCAAAGCGAACGCTAACAATGAACTTTCAACTTCGTTCATTCGTTCCAAGTAGACGACGTTTCCCCACGCGATCTCTACCTACCTCCTATCTTATTTTTGGAACTCGAGGTTCCTACTCTTTCGAGAGGGAAGCAGGAGAGTTGGACGAAAGAGACGGAGCCAGATAGAAAAGAGGATCGAAGCCTCGAACGAAAGTGAAAAGACGAGGTAAAGAAGTAGTGAGAGGGAGATCGAAAGGAGGAAGGAATATCGATCGATCGTACGATCGATCACAATCTTATCTGACGTCGGGCAAACGCGCGTCATTGCTGCTTCTAACCACCGGATGACGACGAGGAAAGGACGTTGGACTCGTTGCGTACCGCATGCGGCGTTCCGCCGATCTTCACGATCTTCGAGCACCGTTCCGGGATGACAATGAGAACGAGGAGTAGAGGAAGGTGGAAGCTCCTCCTGGCGAAGACGTAGGAAGGAAGAAGTAGAAGCATAAGAAGAAGACGAAGGAGAAGAAGAAGAAGAAGAGGCTGTAAACTGTCCAGGCTGCAGGACGATCATCCGGCGGACCGATCGGCGATCGTTGATCGTCCGATCGTCGCATTATTCTCGCATCAGCACCGGACAAAGTGCGATGGAGGCGACGTGGCCCTATTATGGCTCGTCGTACGGTATACAATGATCCCAATAGTCCACTACTCGAGGCGGATCTGTTCTTCTTACTTGTACGTAGAAATTCTCTTCCTTACTTCTACGTACATCGTCGTCCATAAGTTCCTCGACGATCGCGTGAAAGCATCCGAGAAAATTATTTAACTTTCTGCCAGGTGTGCTAGCGAGAAATGCGAAAGGTGATATAATAAAATGTATGAGGAAAAGAACTATTACGAAGTTATTGTTTTAGATATCTGTACGCGGTCGATATGTGTCTGTAAGTAAGAAAGTGGTTCAAGTCAAAATTAAAAAAAAAATAGTTTATCGGTTATTTCACACCACGTTATTTCAAGCTAAATTAATTCAATGTAATTTTTACGATATTGTCAAAAATAAACCATTAGATAGTGTTAATTACGAAAGTGGTCTAAGTCAAAAATTTAAAAAAATTGAGTTTATTGGTTATTATAAAGATAAATAAATTTCTCTCGTAATAAGGATGATTTAAATCGAATACTCGAAGAATCATTACGTTACGAACTGTACGAGTTATTATTAATTTATAGTGCAAAGATACGCGGGAAATGTCCGCGTCATATGGGGGGGTTTCATGTTGTACGAGGGATACAATTAAATGCTCGTAATCGTGTTGGGACATCGGATGAAACCTGACGAAGTTTTCGATTTTTGTACAAGACGATATAAATAAAAGTGGAAACGATTGATTTATGTTTAAAATTCTGCCGCTACTAACACAAACTTCAGGAAGAGAGTTAAAATGACCAATGGAAGGAGAGCTAATTCGATATCCAATTCGGAACGCCATCATCGGCAGTAATTAGCACCATCTGAATTAATTATCGATTATGCAATCGATAAAGTCGATATCTGTCTCCTCGACGTATATGCCTTTTATTTAAAATTTTATTAAATAACAAATATATATAAGGAATTGTAAGGATAAATAGGGATATCTAGTTAATTTTTTAAGACGAAAATATCGATATAAAATTATTTACGAATGAATATAAATTTAAGGATCAATTGTAGTTAAGCGAGTTGTAAGAGTAAATAGGGATACATACTAATACATTATTGAATATTAAATAGATTATTAAACATTAAATACATTAAATAAATAAGGACAGGAAGGATCGAAGTCTTTATTTTTAATAATTATTTCGTTACAGGCGTACTTTGCATGAAACTCGTTCGTTGTCAAAATGTGGCGCTACGATGCGATACTGTAACTGAAAAATATTAAAACATAAATATTATTTTAAAATTCTATTCGCCATCAACGACGACGACAACACGTAATAATACACGAACGAATGGAAACGATTTGGACGTCATTAGCGCCCCCCCAACATTAGAAGCGTTAATTACCACTGTCGTAATATAGACGGCGTTGAAATCGTGTCGCAAGACGCGAGATTACAGTTGCGTTAAAAATTCGAACGAATACGAAACGAATTCGCGTTTGAAATAATAGTGCGTCATAAAGAACGAAGAATGTTCCTTTTCTTGAAGATGGGCAACGCATTGAAAAGCAGAAGACGGAGACGTGAGTGAACAGGACACGAGACGTTATAATTTCGAACGTTTGAAGAATAATCGTAAAAATATTAATCGACTTACGTATTTTCAGGGAGCGTTCGGAAAAAATGGCGACGTCGACGAGTGATCAGCGGATCTTCGAATGGTAGCTGAATCTCGACGTAGCGTCGCTGATCGAGGAAACGACGATTTTTCCCATCTTCGACGAAGGTAAGCGAAATTCGCATTACGACGTTGCTTCTGCTTGCTCCGCTTGCTTTCGACTGTGCAATGGTCGTCGGCTGTGTTATTGTTTTCGACGACGACGTTGTTGTTCCTCGTCACCTCGGTCGGAATTCCACGAAATGTCGCGTCTTACCAAATGAAAACAGAGCGAACGCTGCCACACGCAGCGACGTGTCTCATAACGAGTCTCCGACGCGGAGAGATAGGCAGCCGATACGTAATAATATTATATAATTGTATAATTTTATTATTTAATACGTTTCATACTTGGATGTCCCGTCGGGCGGCGTGTACCACCGGTGGTTCACGCGCGAACGTTTCATCAGGCGACGCGAATCGCCGATTTAGTTGGTTTAATAATTAGAGAATATTTCCGTACGGTTGAATCTGAGAATAATGGAAATTTGTCGCACGAAGAAAGGGAAATTAGTTATTTATTACTCAAGCTAATAAATACGTCGACGTCGATTCTGGAAGGACCTTGGACGATTTATGAAAAGCGTACGATTTCGTAACGTCATTTAAAAATTTAAGCGAGGTTTTTAATCATCCGATGAGTATCGATGCAATACGATTCGGATACGAACGAGAACCGTAATTAAATGCAACGACGCTGATGATCTCGAGGATGTTTGATTTTCTCTGAAAAATTGGTCGCTCCACTCTTTGCTGTACCACAGAAGTTGACTAAAATGGCGATACTTTAGGACTAATCGTGAAAATTAATTGTCCATAATAAACAAAATTACAGAAAGCTGCTTCTCGATCGCACGCAAAAGAAAGAAGTTTGGAAAGAACTCTGAAAAATGTCTACTCTTGAGACAAATTACACCAACGAAGAAAGAAGAAAAATAGTACACGGACGATTAGCCTCATTTGTATAGTAAGTATATATATATTTAATATAAATATATTAAATATAAAATTATATTATATATTTATATATTAATATAATATATAATATTATATATGTATTATGTAATAAATACATAAATACATAACTAAAATAAAATTATATATATTATTTATATAATTTATATAATTCGCCAATGTTTAACGATTCTTCGAATTTCGTTCGTCTTATCCACGGTGAACCAAGTTTGGCACTCTTCATTAGATCCTCCATCGATGCTCCATTCAATCCAATGCGTGGAATTTCCACGACGATTTCGATTCGACGCAGGCTGATCTGATCGATTTCGAACTTTTGCGCGACGATGTACCTACGTACGTTTACACGTACGTACGTCATCGTCGAGCACGACGCGTTGAATGGGCCTGGAGGCCCTCTCCGCACCGGGGACAGGGATTATTCGAGGGCCCGTGGCACGTACCCCGAGATCGACAGCGTCGATTACGTCGGCGCTGACTTTAAGCCGTTTTAAATGCTGCCATTCTTTCCTTTAGCCGCGATTCGATGCTACGTGCATCGATTCGGCGTTTTTTTCCTTTCTCGACCTACTCCTTCCTCGTCTTACTCCTCTTTCTTTACTATCTCCGTCCTTCTTCGTTGCTCTTACTTCTTTACGTACGTACGTATCTCTCCGGCTCTTTATTTTCTCTTTCTTCGTTCGCTCTTGTTCGTCCTCCGCTTCCTATCCGCGCGGCTATCTTCTAATCTATTTATCTCTTTCGAACTCTTCATCCTTTCTCGCCCTTTCGTGGGCCGCGCACGATGATCCCGATGAACTCGTATCGGAAATGATCGCGGTGAGGCCAGTCGTACGCGTGATTCACGAGAACGTCGATATTATCTAGCCGCGTATCTTCGACGATTTTCAACTTTGCCGTCGAACGTACGAAGATGTTGGACTCGAGGGATGAGCTCTTTACTTTTAAAGGGGGGACGAGAGTAACTCGTTGAAAGGATAACGATCGAATAATCTTGTGTAACGGTACGTCGCGTGTATTTGGGTCTAAAAAGAAATTTGGAAAGACACACATGGCCACGAACGAGTTATATCGCTCTAGAAAATTATTCATCGCGTTCTTTCTTTCTCGACGGTATTATTTATTTGTATAAAATTTTATTCAGTTTTATTTGTTTATTATTTCTGTACGCGACCAAGGATAAATCTAGTCGCGAAAAAGTAGAAGATCGTAAGCAACGCGTGTGTTTTTCGTACTTGCCTGGGATCGCACGTTTTTGGGCAAACTTGTACGTTCTATAATCATCGTAACTTTGTTATTTGTGAAGACATTTTTGTGAAACTTTCAGAAATTGCACAATAGGATGCATTCTAGGCATTATTGAAAAAAAATTGTTTTTTAATAATTATTATAAAATTTTATTCAGAAATAAAGAAAGCTCGTGAGCGGTCCTTCTTAATGTCTTAAAAGAAATTCGAAAAGATATACATGGGTAGGAACTAACTTATACAGTCGTTAAGGATGAACTCTTCAATTTATATCATTCTATTATAGAAAATTATTCATCGTGTCGTTTCTTTCTTGATAATATTATTTATTTTCATTTGGACACGAACGAACTTGTACAGCCGTCGAGGCTGGACTCCTCGAATTATATCGTTCTAGAAAATTATTCATCGCGTCGTTTCCTTCTTGATCGCATTTCTGTGGACGACCAAGGATAAATATAATGGCGGAAAAGTAGAAGATTTTAAATTACACGCGTGTTCTTCGTTCGTATGCGCTGTTACACGTACAAGTAGGTCCAAATTGTTAGGAAATCTACCGGTATTCTTCGACTCTTGCTCTTGTTCACGGCGAGGACAATAAAAGCTATTAAAATGGAGACGACGACACGTCGGATGGTCAATTAACGAATTTCTCGAGGAAGAAAGCGTAAAATCGAATGGCACCGTGGAGAGAAACGACGCGTCTCTCAAACTTCTTTTGTTTGGTCAAGGTATTTCGCGCTTTAAAAATCTTTGCGAATATCGAACGACTTCCCAACACCACAAAAACATTGAACATTTCGGAACGAAACATAAAAAATCAAACAACAACGAATCGACAATCAAAAAGGAGTGTATCAAGTACTGAGTTCAGGAAGATTGAAGCGGAAAAAAGAAATAAATGTTCGAAATAATCCACAAATAATAAAAACATATAATGTATATTTTTATTTAATTATATATTATATAAAAATAAAACTATAATATATGTTATTAATTATTATATATTAATAAATATTATATATATTAGTAAAAAATAATTATCATATAAAATATTTATTTTTATATAATATATAATTATATACAAATAATTTTCGGAGATTCCACGATTGCCTTTTTTTCAATTTTCCTCTTACTGTTAATCTTATTCTCTCTCTCTCTCTCTCTCGCCCTTACCTCAGCCCTTTCCGTCTCGAGTCCATTCTTCTAGAAGACTAGTCGAACCAGTGTAACACGAACAAGGACGGAGACGAGAAAAGCGACTATTGTTGGCAAACCGTGGCTGGTACAACAAGAGAGCGCAGCTCGCCTCTCCGACCGCGAAAAATAATCCCCGCTTTGTCTATGATGTACACCACAATGCATCGTCCGCTCGTGCAGACTATCGCGTTAAAGTCGCGCTACTCCGCTTCGTTTTGCGGATAAAGTCGCGTTCCCACAGAGAGACAGACGAGACAGTCCCTCTGCCCTGGGCCAGCGATACGAGCAACATCGTCATTCAATACCGCCTCCACGGCCGACACCAGCTACTCGACCACTTGGCTTTGCCTTGGTTCTGGCTTTCATCTTCTTGTATCGATTCTTTCGAGCATCTGCCTTTCGACGGGCTTTTTTCCATCGCAGAAATGAACGACACGTTCGAGTCGTTTAGATTATACGAATACGCGAGCCGATCACAGGCCAAAACGATCCACTTGCTTGTTATATTTAAAATATGATAACTTTCTTTAATAATCAGACTTAAGACACTACGTAACAGTTCTTACGGCCGTTGAATAATAAATGTTTTTTTTTTTCATAAGAATGTATACAAATTTATCAATACGTATTTTCTACCTTTTTTTTATGGACTTAATCGTTTTGGTAAACGAGCGGTTTGTATATAGTTTACTTATACATAAACATACACTTATACAACAACAAAATATAAGTCCTCTAAATTTCCCCGAAATTTGAGAAGCACAATGAGGTTTATTGTTACCAGCTAAGAGTCATGTTAATTATTGCAGCTAAAATGTAATAAAATTGCAACACGATCGCAATTTTTCCGCCGTGTTATACGAATCTGTCTTATATGAATCTTATACGTGTCTGTATAGAAAGGCGACTTGACCAGTCACCTCTGCTAATTTTGCCCATTCGAGATATTCCATTTTAATTAATTTAACTTTTTTACTAACTACTAATAATTTACTACAAATTACCAACAAAATGTTAGTAATTTCCCGTCTACATTCATTTTCTCGCGTATGCCTACGATATGTAAATATGTAAAAAAAATGCCTGCAGTCGTCAGAAGAGCAGTACCAATAAAAAAACAAACAACAAACGTATAATTCTAACATTTTCCAAATCTCTTTAAGACAAAAACTCTGCATTGCTTAAAGAAACATAGTCGGATTTACATATTTTTCGATGTCGTGAAATTATTTACATATTGTATCAAACAGAGAAAAAGATTTTTAACAAAAGTTGCTTCTTTCAATGAGGACGATCGTTTGGTACAAATTTATTCATCGTTTAAACAAT
>JAITYT010000350.1:406372-446107 GCA_025433975.1 Liostenogaster flavolineata
CCCGAGAACGACGTGAATTTCTCTTCCGTAAATCCTTTTTGTTCCTTCCCTAACTCGTTTATTTCATTTAAATGCACTTTACAGCGAGTAAATCAGTCTCGATCGCCTGTCCGACAGCGACGTTCTCTTAAACAATATTTGAAAGATAAATGAAGCCTTACGAAACGATGAAAGTTCGTTCAATCACAAGAAATTTCACGAGAAGGCAGCGTTATCCTAAAAGGATTCAATATATTCGATATAATTAATTCAATATAAACAATATATTCCTGAATGTAACGAGTTTTGATCGTGTTCAATAATGGCTCCCAAACTTCGATAGTGAAAATTCTATTGTGTTGGCAACTTAGTAATTGCAGGTTTTAAATAAGAAGGAGAATTCAAAGTTTTCGTTTAAAAATATAACTTTCTTCAATTAGGTATTGTCCGGTTTTGGTCGATGACCTTTTGCATTTTCGAATCTTTCAGGCAGAGATGTGAAAAAAAAACTTCTTGCGTGCTCGCGATGCTATTCTTGCCTTTTCGGAAATAATATAATAAAATATCCCTGAAATGCGCGTTTTGTTCTTCCATCTTTAAATTGGGATAAAAACGAAACTAAGCACCATACCAATTTAATCAATATATTTCGAAAAGTAACGAGTTTTGATTTTTCTTAACAATGCCTTCCAAACTTTGATGGAAAAATTCTAGGATAAAAAACGTAACTCCGATTCCATCTGATTCCTAAAAATTCCATTTTTTGAGCCACCTTCGTTCGACGATGATCTCTTTATCGCAATAGCATGCAAACCCTTTTTCTTTCCTCTTCTCTTCGATCGATCCACGTGTCCAAATCCTCTTGTCCTAGCACGTAGAGAGAGAAAGAGAGAGAGAACGAGCGTTTACCTGGAAGCACGGTAGGTTCGATCGCTTCGTCACGGTCCAGCGGCGTCAACCCTCGCTCGACCTCTTCCTCCCTTTTCTCTCTCTCTCTCCCTGACGCATCTGAAACGGTCGAGACGCGCCACCGCGAGAAGACAGGTGCGACCAGGTGCTGGCAACTCGTTCAGGTGCGGCTCCGACACCCCTTCGTTCAATCGAGCGCTCTTACCGTTGTCGGCTTGCGCTCAGGGCATCAACATGCACCTACCTACCTACCTACCTACGCCTCTGCGAATTGATACGTTCCTTTTCCCTGATGGTACGAGTCGCGTCTCACCCAACGGAATCGACACCTTCGAGATACGAGGACGTAAGAGACGCCATTGCTGGCCCTAGTCGCGAATTACTGTCATGGCGGAGAGGGACATAATCCGTCCGACCGTGGAAGTCACGTTTCTACTTGAACGGAAACACGTGTCTTTTATCGGAGCGAGAGAAGGTCTCTCGTTCCTTTGGGCACTTTTAGATTCGTTGGTCGGCCAACGTCTCGTCCGGGAACGGTGTAAAAGCGAGCCGACTCTTGGTTAAGCGCGTGGGAAGTTAGGCAAGTAATTACGACCGAACGTGTCCGAGTTTCAGGCCTAAAACTCGTTCGGGGGAACTTAGTCGAAATATTTGCGATATATCCAACGCTTCTTTTCTAACAAATTTTTGTAAACTCCGTTCTATCGCTGGAAGTAGGAGAACCAATAGGAGCAGTCTTGGGAGTCCCGTTTAGAGCAACCGTTTGGATCCGGAGGAGTCGTCGAAGAAACGGTCGAAAAAAGCCGAACGGCGCGATGCGCTTGTCATATTTCGTGTCGAAAAACACCATTTGGCGTTCGTCTTAGTTTATGTTCCCCGGTGCTAGGTAACGGGATCGATTATATCATGCAACCAATTCTGTTTTTACACGATCGATTCCTTCTCGAAGAATACGATTAAAAAAAATTCGTGTTAAAAATATATCGCATCTATCGAAAAATAGAAAATTGGTTCCATTCCTAAGAAATCAGCTTATTTTTTACTATTATCTATTCACTATTACTTACTATTACTATATTATATCGAATATATAGTAAATAATATTATATTATAATATTTACTATTATATATTATTTTATTATTTATATTTATTTATCTTTTATTATTTTATATATCTACGTCATTTTTTCAGCTAGAACGTAATCGAACGACGCGTAATGGCGCGTTCATACGCGCAAGAACGCTCGAATGCGCGTAGACGCGTGGGTATTTACGTAACGCCGAGCGAGGATTCCCCGGTATTATTTGCTCTTACCACCTACGGACGGTCGAGCTGCACTCGGAGGCGAAGATTTCTCGCCGACGGGGTGCGCGGCACCGTTATCGATCTTCCTCGATTCGCTTCCGGTTTTGCAGAGGCTCAGGCGCGCCGATCTACGACTAACGAGTCGCGAACGCGAGGAAGACGATTGCGAATTAGTAGACGGTGTGCCACCCAGAGAAGGAGGAATAGAAAGTTACGAAATGCTCTACACGAAATCGTGCTATAAGAAATTCTTCGATCGAGACTTTTTCCAAAAAATAAAATAAAAATAAAATAAAAATAAAATCGTTGCTTAATGTCATTGAACGTTGCGCCAAACCTGTTATACGACTCTTAACGATATTCCAGTCCGATTTCCGAACAGTGTCAGGATTCGTGTGGATTTGGCACGACTACCAACACACGCGTGCTCTTCGAGTAGTCGAATTAGATTGATACGTCAGAGTCTAAATTGCGTAGGGTCGATGTAAGTCCACGTGTGCGATATTTGGCTCGATCGCCTACGATTTAAATAGCGCCGACGAATTCGCTTGATCAAAAATAGAAATTACGATTTCTCTGCCGAGCGAATTCCTGAAACGCAACGAAAAAGAGAAATCTTGCGTCATCCTCTCGATTGTCGCAAGACGATGATATAAATAGTAAGATCAACGTTTTCGAGAGAGAGAGAGAGAGTTTTTAATTGCGGTTTTCTTTAAAAAATAGAATACATTTTATCGATAATTATTAAAAGACAGGATCCGAACATAGAGAAAATCAAATTCGACGTATACCTCGAGCCTTTTCAATTCTAACGTTTTCTTACTGTTTTCCATTTTCTATCCTGCGAACGAAAGTGCCCGCGGTGACCGCGCGTACGCCCAATACGTACAGCGAATTACGAAATGTCAATCGTGTTACACGTTACGCGGAGTTTTGTAAGCTTATTAGAATATGCAATTTCAATTAGCATGTATGAATTCGATAAAGTTAATATATGCGCTCGCTGGTGCGATTATCGATGTACGATCGTACGGAACAGTCGAATAGCGCACGTCGTTCGTTCGTTTATACGAATTAGATTCGACGATTCCCTTCGCTACTGCCCGTCGTCGGGAAAGTTGCCTCGCTTTCGAACGCCCGACGGCCATTCGATGGAGTTCCGCGAGTCTTGTACCATGCAAAGCCGCCAGATTTTTCGAACCACCATTTTTCAACGTGAATTTATTTCATCGATCGTCGAACTTTACTCAATGTTTACATGTACGCATTTTATTTCTTACTTCAACGCCACGAGCGCAGATTTAATATTTCAGTGTTCAACTCTACGGGTGCTATTTAAACTTGTTTCCAATGCATGACGTGGACACTGACTTTTTATTTAAACGCTATAATATTTAACGAAGTATATCGAACGCATTCGCAACATTTTAGCGACTTTTCCGGTAGTCTTGTACAGACTTACGCTTGAAATTTAACACTAAACGTACCAAGGGTCAAATGACCCTTTTCAAGATCTATTTCTTATATATAATGTATTAATATTTTTTATTATTATCATATATATTCTATTATTATATAATATATAAAATAATTTATATATAAAGCCAAGATACTTTAATTCTTATATCGCTTATAGAAATAGAAATATATGTTACCAACAAATTCTGTCCATTTTGAATTAAAAGAAACTGATGTATTTTCGATAGATTTATTAATATCTTCTGGACGATAGAATTTTCATCATTACTAATTACCTCTTCACGTATATACCGAGTACATACGTAGAAACGCAATGTTCGAAAGAGTCAATTTCAATGTCGAGACGAAATTATTTGTCGGAATTTTCCGGTACACCCAATACGTGTTCTACATCATTTCGTTCAATAAATTACTGATTTTTGTCTTTACGCGTAAGCGTGTTAGCGCTTACGGTATAATCAGGTATACGAAAATGCCGGTACGTTTAGTGTTAAATATTAGAAAAAATACGAAGACTACGATTACGAATGAAGAAGACCAAAACGCTACTTGTACTCGCGATTTAGATGATATTTAGTTTCCGATCTCCGCGATAAAATTGTCAAAATTACGACGTTACGCGTTCAACTCAATTTACCTCGTCGACCTACTACCGAGAAAAGCGACAAGAAATTTGTCTTAAAAAAAGAAGAAACGTTTTTCAACGCATAAATAAGCAGGGATTCGAGGTTAAGGAGAACGATGATTCTTGGCTCGATGAAAATCGTGTTCGCACCGTTGTTCATTAGCCTTCCGTGGTCATCGTCCGTTACGTTACCGTTTATTGCTCTCGTAGGCGCTTCGTGGGAGAGTCGTTCGATTTGTATCGCCGTGAAAGAGAAGATCACCGTGGGTAGATCGATTCTTGAGCGTTTATCGTGGAGTTTCGAGCGCGCGGTGTCACGGTTACTTGATCAGGAAAATGTTGGACGCTCGACGAAGTCGGCGAAAACATCGTAAATCGTCCCACGAACCGATTGAAATCGAGAAGAGACCGCGACCGCGTCCCCGAAGTAACGGTCAGTCCGTTTAGTTTCTAGAGAGCCGACAGATGAAAGGCAGATTACGATGCCTCTGCTTCTTTTTAACGCGACGTCTTAATTGTTTTAATTCGTCAAGCTCGCCGTGACGAATTCTCTGTCGAAATCCTCGTCGTCGATGCGACAGACTTCAAAATGGCGCCGCGTGAATCGAAAGTAATTTTTTCCTTGCAAAGGGAATCTTATAACGCCATTTAACTAGATCCAGTTTGAGCCTGCTTTATTCGATGGCGAAATAAAAATTTATCGGAAGTCTACAAAGCTACGAATAATTTTCTAGACGATTTTCCAGATCGTTCTACGTCCAGAGGATCGATAACAAATTAATTTCCTTGGGCAAAGTCATTTACGGACTCAAAAACGAAACATGTGTCGGACGTCGTTTTTAAACGTACATATAATATATAATATATTATATAATTTATATATAATAAATATATACAATATTGTATTATTATAATAATTAAATATTTATTATATAAATATATAAAAATGCGACATTTCATCGGTCGCGTTGTCTTTTGTGCGATTTTATTCTTCTTTTTTTTTTTACATGAAAAGTAGAAACGTTTCGTAACGCTCTTATTTGCAATCGAGCCTTCGACAAGGACAGACGGATTTCCGATCAAAATTTTAATCGTTCGATCGGCTCCCTTTCGTTTCTGACCTCCGCGTACAAAAGGCAGCAAACGGATACCGGTAGAAACGAGCTGCGGCATATCCGGTGCTTTACCGATCTTGGAAACCGATTACTCACGCTACTTTTTTCGACAGTCGACGTAAGAACTCGTCATGGTTATCGCGGTGCAAATTAAAATTACCGAGTGCTGCGTTCGATCCGCGAATATCTAAAGTCATCGGCGGATACGGGCTCGTTCCGTCGGTGAATCGGCGAAGATGCAAACAAAAGGAAACGCAGCTCGACGACACCGAGTAAAACACGACGAAGAACGAAGTCGCGGTGCATCGAACTTTCACGGGGAATCGAGACTGCATTCTCAAAAAATTCTATAAAAAGAAGAAACGCGATCCTACGACGACGGCACCGATGATGATTTATTCTCCATTTCGAAGAATTAAATGCATCTATGGAAGATTATATAATAAATATATATAATATTATTATAATTAAATATTATACGATATTATATATATTAATTATATTATTAATATAATAATTAATAGTTTGGTGTAGGTTACCGATCTACAAAATCCGATAAATTCTGAAGACGATCGTTCCGATCGATCGGTAAAAACGTGTTTTCGATCACTGTTACTTCGTCATCGATTAATATCGACTTATGTCAAGTCGTTATAAAATCTCCGTGAAACTCGTTAGTTACGTCGAGTCGAAATAGACTACGCGAACTTGACGTAGACTGGCCTTTTTGAACGTTGGTACGGCCACTTTGTACGTACGCTTCCGGCTGAAACGAAAGTAGGATGATGCTGCTGGTCACGAGCTATCCATTTATACAGAAACGGTAGTAGTCCGTTGGTCGACATCGTCGCAATTTTCACTTCGTTACGGGAGTGAAATCTTTTTTTTTCGCTCACCGCGAACGAGCATCGCGCGCAGTGGCATGCGATGCGACCCGATAGTTCTTTTTTTGCGCGATTAAAATTGCATCGCGCAACCAACGACGCCTCGCCTGTTGTTTTCCCTTGCGTCGACTTCGAGACGGATTTTCTTACTTCTACAGAGTCCAACTATTCGAAACGAACTTCGTAACTGCGCACGGAAACGATAGTTAATAACAATCAATAACAATTACTTGCAAGAATTTTTAAATTTAATTATAAATAAGGCTATGAAATATTTTCAGGCTAACGTGGTAGTTGGTCGATTTTTCGTGAATTCTAAGCGAAAGCTTCGCCTTCGATTTTCTCGACGTAACGCGAGTATCGACTCGATTTGGAATCGCAATTAGAATCGTAGGAATCGCATCGTCGATGAATCCTAGGAGGATCGTCGATCTTCATCCTGTCGTTTCAGAGCGTAACGCGCCGTTCTTCGTCGATGCGGATGCGCATGCGTTCGAATCTCTCGATCAACTGCAACCTAACATACGAGCCGAATCACCATTTCCCAGAAACATAATTAATTTCCGAGCATCGTCGATGGCCTGGTTGAATCGTTTCGCGTAATCTCATTCATCGATCGCGCACGAATAACGGTAATCGTACGTCGTCGACGATTCTCCTGTATGACGCGCCTATCGCTACGACGTCATCGCTAATTCGCGTTCGGTAACGCATGGAGAATTAAAAAACTAGCGACGAGACGAGTTCGAGATGTAATCGTTGACACGGGTAGTGCTACTCGACTGGATTCGAATCCACGCTTACGTTTTCATCCCTCGGGATAAATTGTATTTGAATTCCACTGGATGGATCACGGTTAAGAATTTCATCGACGAACTCGAGCCGCCATTTTATGTTAACGGAAGCAACAAGATGGATTCCGTCGAAGTCTTGTTTGGACAAAGTCGCTTGAAATTAATTCTTTGGATCTTTTCAGGATTCTTGGGTCTGTTTTTGGATCTAGTTTTGGGTCAGTTTTTGGGTCAGTTTTTGGATTTAATCGGTTCGTTTTCCAAAGACGAGGAAAAATGACAGACACGAGGCACAGAAAGCATCGACGATTCTCATCGATTCTCTCGATGTTATTTCCTCTTTCTACGGCCTTGCGATAACGACGAAATCGGTGTATCACTTCGGAACTGTTCATTCGCAATCCCCCATCGCGAAATGTTAGCTTCTGCGAGAGATATTTTCATTTAGTTGTCTCCAAGAGGAAAATTCCATCGAAGTCTTCCTCGGAGAAAGTCGTTTGGAATTACAATAATTCCTCGGATCTTCTCGGGATTCTTGGGTCAGTTTTTGGGCCAGTTTCTAGGTCCAATAGATTCGTCCTCCAAAGACGAGGAAAAACGACAGACAGGAAGCAGAGAAAGCATCGACGATTCTTCTCAATTCTCTTCGATCTCCTCGACTCTCCTAGACTCTCCTCGAGCTAGTTCCCCTTATCTCCGGCCTGCGATAACCACGAGGTCGGTGCATCACTCCGGAGCTGTTCGCTCGCAATCTTCCATCGCGAAATATTAGTTTCTGCGCTCGGTATTTGCATTTAGTTGCCGCCTCTTTCCTGGAACGCAATTTCGTCTCTCTATTTCGCGCGGTAAGCAGTTCCCTCGGCTAGCTCGATTCCCTCGATTTTTTTTTTTCAAAATAACCCGGAGATAGCCAGGTACACCGGGTACGCGACGATGGAGCACGCGAGGAGAGGGAGGGGAGACATTGGAAGCGCACCATCGCGCAAAACCATAAATCGCCATAAGATAGCGGATCGTCGCTGCTCCGGACTATCGATCATAATAATAAGAGTCGAGCGTTATTGATGATGAGGAGTCCCCGGTTCGTAGAGGCGCAACGCGACGCGTTTCGACGAAGGGGGCTCGACGGACCGTGGCGTCGAATGCTAAATAAATGCCTACCGAGCGATCCTCCGCTCTAAAATCAACATATCGCTCGCTATTCATCTAACGTCGATCCGGGGACACCGACCACGTCGTTGTCGTTACGAGTACCGTAATTTATACGTTGCGTGCCGACTCGAAAAGAAATTCTTTCCCATTATAAACTGTCAATTACCCGGATTCCGTTAAGGGAGATCGCGAGCGCCTCGTTGCTTCGACGGATTTATGAATTTCTGATATCGCGATCCCGCTTCTACTGGAGGAACGTTATGTAACGGAAGTCGTCGTTCGAAATAAAGTAACCATGTCAAAATTGCTGGTGGCACGTCGTCGATCGTTCCTGCGTTTTAATCTAACGAAACCGAAGATTCGTAGCGTGGAAACTTGGACGGGATAGACGCTGTCCAAGAACGAGTTCCTCGGTGATTAGAATTTCTTTCTTCTTCGTTAAATTCCAGAGAGAATTTCCACGTTAGTCCCTACGCGTTCGAGAACAACGAAAAGCCTAATAAGCTCGTTTGGAAGGAGAGTATTTTTATTTAGCGGACCCACGGTCGGCAGCGTCCGGGCAAATTGTGGCCAACAATGGCGGGACAGGAGGGCCCAACGAGCCGCGAACTCGTCCAAGGAAGCTGAAAATTCGGTCGCTGATCGCCGTCCGCTTCCATTCCCTTCTTCTAACGGGACGCGGATCCTCGATCCTCCCGGGGTCTCCCCTGGACAAGGCGGCCCTCGTTGGGCCCCGAACGCCGGCAGTGGGGCCAAAGGAGGGGCATGGTCGTCTTTGGGCGAAGCGAGCAGGCCTCTCGACGAAAGGCTCTAGCAGAAGCGAACGAACGCGCGACAGGAACCGAGAGATGCAAATTGCCTCGAATAGTAGTAGGAGGAAGCAACGCGGAAAGGTGGAGGTGGGGCAGGCGGGGGAGGATGGAAAGGGCGAGGAGGGAAAATCGCGGAAACAAAGGGTGGGAGGAGAGAGCGAGAGAGAAAGAAAAGGAAAGAAAAAGAGATAAAAAGAGAGAGAGAGAGAGTGAGGAGAGGAGAAGACCGATACGAAGGTGAGCCGAAACGAAAGAGAAGCGGGCACAAGCCGTTTCCTCGGCAAGGAGCCTGGCCAATCGGAGCGCGGTGGGCGCCGCGGGTAGGAGGAGACAGTTCCGCGCCGACAGGCGACGTAATCACCCGCGGCCGGGTCCGCGGTTGCTCTCTGGCCCCTCCGGGCCCCGCTTCTGTCTCCCTCTGCCCGACTCCGTCGCTCTGTCTCTCCTCCGCCCCCTCCTGCCGCGCGCCGCCGGCTCGTCCACCTCCTCCGCCTCCTCCGGGCCGACAGTCACCCGCCCCGAGTGCCAGCCGACCGCTCCTTCGTCTTCGTTCGACGTGTCTACCCCCACCGCGCGGCCGCTCGAAGGGCCCCGACGGTCACCGGCCCGTCCCGAGCGACAGGGTCGCGAACCCGCGCTCGGGACCCCTCGTGCCGCTTCGGCCACGCGACAAACGAGCCTGTCGGCTGCTTCCGCTCCCGACGCCGCCGCCGTCCGTTGCTCGGGTTGCATCCGACAGGCGCGTCCTCCGGCCTCCAGTCTTCGATCTCCGCGCAGCGGTCGGCTGCTCTTCGTTCCAGGAAGCTCGGGGAGCATCGAGACGCTACTTGGGCCCGTACGCGGTCGTCGAATTGGTGATAGTGCGTCGAATCGATGTTTTCGTCTTCCAAACGATTACGTTAGGTCTACCGGAAGGTTTTGCGGTTTTTGGATGGATAGAAATCAATACGTCTTCGATAGATTTTAATTAATATTTACCGAATAATAGAATTTTTATGATCGCTGACCAACGTTGAAGTTTGCGATGACGTTATGCGACGACATTTTCCGGTAGACCTAATACTTCCAATATAATATTTCGAACGTCGTTGGCGCTAGTTTCTCTTTTTCTCTCTTTCTTTTTCCGTCGATCGGAGATCGATTTGTCTCTTGGTAGCCGCGTGGATTCGCTTCGTTGATTGCTCCGAGTGGGCGATGTTTTTTCCACGTTGCTCGGACCGAAGTTTCGTGGCTTCCGTCGTCGTTTCAGCGCAGCTATCGAGGTAATCGTGCGAAATCGATGCGATTTATCACGATCGAAGTGATATCTTAATTACATCGGTGTCTCACGTTGAATTCCATCTAGAAAGTAGAACGAATGAACTGGATGGCCTCGAAGGTTAATTTCCTTGGACGACGAGGAAACGTTCGATCGGGCTCGGCGTGTTTTTTGTCTCGCGAGGAGTCCTCGAGAACCGTGGAACGCGATATTCGCACGATGCCTCGATTCGTTATCGCTTGTCCTTTCGATACGATCTCAAGGAACGCATCGTTTTAATCTCGTTTCTAGCTCAGCCTCCGTTATGAGCGGTAACCCGAGGCAAAAGGCGTCTTCACTGTTTGGACGTGGCATTAAAGCGAGAGACCGGTTGAGTGACCAATAAGAACTTGACAACGTCGTGATATCTGACGCTTCGAAGGTGCGCACGGAGCTTGCTACGGGATGCGCTGAACGATATCGATCGATATTACCTTCTTCCGTAACATTTCAACTTCTTTATCGTTTTATCTTGTTATATTCACCGATTAGGTCGAATCGAGTGTTAATAGACCTACTTACCGTTAAGAGTTATATCACTGAACGATCGTAGCTGAAACAGAGGCTTTCGTGGATTCATCGATGATCGACTTAAATTCCGTTGATACCAGCAGGTTTTTGTAACGATCGAAGAGGGAAATATGGAGGCAAAATGGCGTCTTCAGTGTCTGGACGTAACGTTAAAGCGAGAGTTTTGTCGAATGACCAATTAGAAGTTGACATCATTGTGATATCTAAAGCTTCGAAGGTGTACATGGAGTTTGCTATGAGATGTACCGAACGATGTTTTATCCTATAATAATCATAGATTAGGTCATATCGAGTGTTAACATGTCTTTCCGTTTAGGCCGAACTCATGGGCCTAAACTCGATTAGCTCTTACTTACGTCTACTAATTCTATCTATCGTATTATATTATACTAATTACAATACCACTAACCGAACGTAGCTGAAACAGAGACATTCAGGGATTCATTTTACCTATCTAAGTCTCACCTATTTCAGTCATCGACTTCAATATCGTCGATACCAGCTCCTTCCGATCGAAGAGGGAAAAAATAAAGGTAAAAAAACATCATCACTGTTTGAACACGGCGTTAAGGCGAGAGTTCCGTTGAGTGACCAATAAGAAGCTGACAACATTGCGATGTCTAACTGCTACTCGATTAGGTCTTACGTCTACTAATTCTGTCTATTGCATTATATTATACTAATTACACTGAACGAACGTAGCCGAAACAAAGACATTTAGGGATTCATCTTACCTATCTAAGTCTCACCTATTTCAGTCAGCGACTTAAATATCGTCGATACCAGCTCGTCCTTTTGATCGAACGGAGGAAAAATGGAGGCAAAGAAACGTCGTCTACGTGAATCGCGATATCGTAAGGTCAACGGGAAACGATCAGAGCGCCGTTCATCGAGTCGCTTGGCTCGCTCGCGTCTCAAATTGGAGACCGAACGCCACGTCCCTCGGACCGGTTGCCCTGTGTAATTTCGTGTTATTTTCTCATTACATTCAGCGTCAGAACGAAGATGGGATGCTGCTGCGAGGCCCGCCGCGTAATCCGGTGCCGAAAGAGCACGACGAAGGCGTTGAAACGATAAGTAGCGTGCCGTCGGATGAGAACGTAAAAGGGCACCGCACCCGTTAGCTCCCACAGCGCGAGCCTTAACGGCTAATGCGGCGACGCGACGCCACCTCCATTATCGTACAATTTCACTCCGATCTCGGGCCGCGATTGGCATCCTTTCCTTCCCCCTTCCCCCTTCCTCCTTTCGTCCTTCTCGATCGCCATCCACCGCCATTATACACGAATGAACAAATAAACCTTCTAGACCAGGGGTGGCCAAACTATGGCGCATTGCATGATTACAAGTGGCGCTTTGAGGTTTTGCATTGAACTTTTTTTATATTTAATTATTACAACATTATATATTATATAAATTATTATATTAATTGATGTTTAATATGCAAAAGCAGCAACGCGAAGCAACGCGTGAAAAGTTTGAAGTTCTCCTCTCTTAAGCGAAGTATATTCCATCCTTATCTCTATTTACCTAAGGGGTAGGTAAGAACGTAAGAAGGGTTATCAACCCTTAATTATAATTATTAATATATATATATAATATAATATATGATATAAGTATAATTAATAAGGTTATCAACCAAATTGGCGGATGGCATGCGAAAGGTTGGCTACCCCTGTTCTAGACATTCGTTCTCGCACCCACCGTATTCAATCTTGGCACTTATCGTCTTCCTTCCGATCAAGCTGCGTATTATTTTTTCGGTAGAACGATTTTTTCTTTCTCTCGGTTTTTTTCTTTTTCTTTACAATTTTAGATCAAATTCTACGCAAATGCAGCCGACTTATCGATCGTTTAAGACTCGTGATGTCGATGGCTTCGAACTTGTTGAACGGTCTACAAGAGTGATACCGAACGAAAAAGAAGTTGGTCGAAGGGAAAGGAAAGAAGAAGCACGTGTTTCTGTTGCGAAGACCGAGGGCAAGGCGGTGAAGTGCTGGAAAAAAGTTGAGCTGGTAGGAAACGAGGAGAAAAGTCATTACCTACCCTACGTCCGGCAAAGTCGAGAGATCGTCGCACCTGCTGCCACCGACTGCATTCGTTGACCTCCGATTGCATCGGCGTTTAACCGAGTAGGAGAATCGCTTTTTCCGAGCGATACGATCCGATCTAGTAGATCGATCTTGGTTAAAGCAATTTCTAGGAGAATTTTCATTTCGACGAATGGCTCTACCGATTTGTTTCGTAGAAATTAGAGATCGAGTCGCGCGGTAGGAAGGACGAAGAGGACGTTGGCTCGGTAACGCTACGAAACCGGAAGTCGATGGCGTTCTATCGACAAAAAGGTAATTAAAAGCTTTTGAACGACGCTCGAGATAACATCGAAGATTTCCATAGACTGACCAATACTGCTGATAAAACGTCGACGCGTTAATATTCGAAAAAAAATCGGCACTCAAAAGAAAAATCGGAGATTCGATCCGTGCCCATTTCGACCATCATTTTATGCTGGCAGTTGTCGACTAGATGGCGAAGTCAATCCGAAACGTTCGAATTTCACCGAAAAATGTTACGTCTCTTCACATTTAATTTTTCGATCTACTCCAGTAAAATCGGTACTAAAAAAAAAAAATCGAAGAATCGATCCGCGTCCATTTAAACCATCATTTTATGCTGGCAATTGTCGAGTCGATGCCAAAGTCAATCGAAAACGTTCGAATTTCAATAAAAATTCAAGAATTCAAATAAAAAATATTAAGTTCCTCCAGGATCGAATTGACGATCGTGGCAGCGACGTCGAACGTATAAATTGTCTCTAATGGCACGAGTACGAAAGCCGTCTCGTCTCGGTCAACAGTACACCGCTTAAGTTCCGCGTCTTCCTTCGAGGCAAGAGGAGACGCGTGTGCTCCGTTGGAGAGGCTCGTCCTGGCATCGAGAAATCGCCAGTAGAACGAGTAACTATCGAACGTTATCGCGTTTTTATCCCCCCTTGTCACGCGAGATATCGCGCGGTTTCGCGCCTACGTCGCCTTCTGTCCTCTATTTTCTATTTCACGACTCGATAGGCCGGTGATTCGGAAACGCCTACTTGAGTGCCGCGGGCGCTTCATCGGCATTCACCGAGTCGCTTGCGCGCACCTCGATACGCCTCTCTTTATGATAGAGAACTAGAAGAAGAAGAAAAAGAAGAAGACAAGGAGGAAGGAAGGAAGAAGGAAGAAAGAAAGAAGAAGAAAAAGAAGAAGACAATCGAAAAATGTGCGAAAGAAGAAAAAGAAGCAAGAAGTTTTCTTCTCCTAGCGGTTCAGGACGAAGACGATTTTCGATCGATGCTGTGACGCGAGCCTATTTGCATCTCGTATCCTTTCTTCTCTTGTTTCTCCTGTCGTATCTCTCCTCCATCTTCTTCTTCTTCTTCTTGGTCTCCCTCTCCGGGAAAAAGAAGGATCAAAGTACACGTTTCGTTGCGTGCCTTCGTTCGCCACCGCCTAATTTGCCACGGGGTTCTCACCTTCGCAGGAAACTGCATTACCTTACCTCCTCTTGCCTCTACTCTTCTGGTTGCATCGCCGTACGCGCCTGTCTGCGTAGACGTAGCTACGGTGCTCTACGAATTTGTTCACGCCCAGTCGTTTGTCCCGTGGGCTAAGAGCGATTACGGTTCAAGCGGTAGTCCGCTATGGTCAGAAATCGCAAAGACTCCGCTGTGATTTTCTTCTTTCCACGATGGTACGCGTACTTCGAAGAGCAACGCGGCTCTCGTCCACGTTCTATCGATCCGTTTGTCACACGAGTAGAATATGGCTGTTGTCTGGTTCTTAACAAAATACTTCCTTTTCTTTTTACTCACCGACTTGATAGATACAATTTATGTTAGTATCGAACAAATATCAGAAAGGAAGATGAACGCGTTCCTAGATCATGGTTCATGATTTTATAATGGAGCCAGGACGATATTCCAAACGTTCTAAAGGTGACTAACAAATCAGCCTAACTATGATCAAATGATAGTTCCTGTTTTACCACGCTTAAATTTCATTTCGACGATGTCCTCCGAATTCCTCTCATACTTCAAACATTCTAAAGATAACTAACAAATCAACCTAATCATGAGCAATGGTTGCCAAATGACGATTCCAGTTTTACCTCGCTTTAATTTCATTTCGACAACATCCCCTGAATCCATAATTCTATCGAATTTGATTCTCTCGATTTCTTCATCGATTTCCAAAAATTAAGTTTGCCCTGCGTCGTGCTCCCGATAATCGATATCTTCCGAATTATTAATAAAGACGCCAGTCCACCGTTGCTTATCTATCTATCTATCTGTCTATCTATCCGTTGGTTCGTGCGTTTCGATTATCGAATCGATCGTTGGCAGTCGTCCTGGCAGTCGAGGAGAGTAGCTCGAGGAGAAGGCGATCGTGACGAAAAGGGACGAAAGGGTACCGCCCCTGGTCGTCTCCCTCGTTACAAGGCGTCAGGTGCCGGGGACCGTTGACGCGGCCGTTACGTGCCAGGGCAGAAGGAGGAACCGAGCCACCGTGTACGATAATAATGTATGCGACCGATATAAGAATGCCGGGCGAAGATAGCGCACGTGACCGCGTGTCTCGGCGGCGCTGCTTCAAGAAGGGGCCATGTGCTAGCGCCCGATCGACGGTTGGCTCGATCAACGCCTAGGACTTTTGGGGATCCACCGGCTGATCGCCATTCCCTTATGGTTTAGACCTTATGGCCATGTGTTTCCCGCTTTTTCTACGGCGTCTCGGTGAAATCGCACGTTCCTTAGGGTTCCTACGTCGACAGACGCCTTTCTCCTATTTCTTTGGACATTTCAGCGATTTTGGGAGTCTAAATTCTCTTCTATTAACTTTTTCGTTTACTTAGACTATCGATCTTGTTCAAACGTATTTTAAGTATTTTAAACGAGTTTCTATGGTCGAGAATTGCCGATCGAATGCCGATCAGATCGCAGTGTTAGCTCTTGAAGTCGACGTTTAAATTGATTTAGGACCTCGAGCCACCAAAGACGTTTCGCCATCTTTTCGAGCACTTTTCTTATCGTTCTCTCGTAGACCCTAACTCCTCTACGTCATTGGCGCATTGTTATCGATGCCCATTCGCACGGTGATCGAATTCGACGGATCTCTCACTTTGGTATATCCTGGGAAAAGGCAAGAGGCGCGGGGGAACCGTTGGCTTGGTTCAACGGTCGCGCCGTGAAGAGGAAGAACTCGCAACACCTCGGCTCCGGTGTACTTTGGCTAAATAGTTATGCACCCCTTTGGACGTGGCCTCGCAACAGTTCTAATGTCCGTATGTCTCTATGTTCGGTGTTCGTTGCACTTGCTGAAACAGCTGTGGCACCTGTTCCCGGCTGGTGGCGTAAGGTGCAAGGCTCCCCCTCTCGCCGCTAGCCCCTACTCCACCTCCTCATCCAGCCTGTCTCTACGTCGACCCGGTAATATCCAACAGGATAGATCATTGGTCATGAGTTAATAGCTCGAATGGTCTTGATAATAGTCTCCTTCCAACTTTCTTTCCTCCCTACGTACTCCGCTTTTTCATCGCCTGGTCCCTTTTCAACGGCTTTTCATCTTTGCCCACGAAACTCGCGCACTTCAACGACGAGCCGCTGCCTTTCGTTTCCCGATGATCGAACTTAATTCGAAATCAATATCATCGTAGTTACTTTCTATCGGTGATTCTTGCCAAATTCTACGAAGCTTTTCGGTGAAAATGCCGAGAGGTCTTATTTAATTGACAATCGACAACATGGTCATAATTGACGATCATGTTCGATGATCGATGGCCAATGATCTTTATTCTTTCGTTCAATTTAGGTTGGCTTGTATTTTTCGAGTTCGATAAGAACGGATAAGAAGGAATCGCTAGGTCGCTGAAAAATGAATCCTCCGAACGCGATCGGAGGAGGATCGATCCGAACGAGAGCGAGCTGGCGTCTCGATTCTTTGTCGAACATTGTAGAATATCGCCAGCAGATAGTATCGCGCGAAGGCGCGGCGGTAATATTTACGATACGACGACTATAAGACCGAACGACGCGATAGACCATGCTGGGATTTAGCATGCAAATTTGTAATGGATATTAGAGTGAGTCACCCGTAGTGCTTCTACCGATCGCGCGCTCCATGCTAGTGCGTTCAGTTATCTTGACCTACTCGTCGAGTATCCGTAAGCGTTTTACGTTAACAATCGCGACATTCGTCGTTGAAGAGATCTCCCGGCCCTTCGGACGACGATGGGTCCAGAGACGTCGTTCCTTATGTCCGCGACGATATTTCTGCCTTTCCTTCAACTCGCTGGAATCGCCTGCACTTATTCATCTAACAAGACGAAGCCGAGCGACTTTTCAATCCCAGAATTCAACCAATCTACGAGAAGTTATCAACATTTCCACCAAGAGGTGTCAAAAGACACCTTTCAAACTTTAACTTGAAATTGTTCTCTTAGTTTAATCATTTATCCACGATTGGGTTTATATATGTTTAACTGATAACTCGAAATCCCGACAGTTTTGGCAATTATTTGGACTCAAACGCAAAGGTGTCAAAAGACACCTTTTCGTCGAAATAGGTATACACAAAATCGCGGTAGAGGTTTTGTTAACATATCGACAAAGTGATTGATATCGTCGCGATTTAATCTAGCCAACGAATGACCTACGATCTGGCGTGTCTTGAAACGATTTTGAGATAAATCTGGGAATAAATGGTGAGAAGGTTAGACTTACCGAGGATACGTATTTCCCTTGATCAGGCGAAGAGTTGGAATTCTTGCCGTTGTACCTAATGGGGAAAGCTTTGCTCGACCATTTTTCGATCGTTCAAACCATTAAAATGGTCATTTTGTCATCTCGACCATTCAAACGGTCGATCTTTTGTGCGCATTTGTCTTTTCTCTTTTTTCCCTTTTGTAGACTCTTCTAGGAGTACTCGTACTTCTAGGAGGCTCGTAGGAGACTTTCAGCTCTAGTACTTTGTACGATTCTTCTCGTCTGATCAAATCACGTTTAACTAACTCTGTTATTCATGGTTGCGTTTTACTCGTTCCTTGAGAATTCCTACGCCACTGACCCCAGATTCCCGAGGCTTCGACGTTGTCCGGCGGTGATCGCGATCAGGCCACGCTTTGATTCCACCAAAAAGTCGGGCGCCCTTCCGTGAACGCGCGATTGTTTCACACGCCGACGGATCCGGCTCGATGCAGACGCGTCGATTTACATTCGACGACGTAGCGACGCCTCGGCGCAACAAGTAAATACCTACGAAGTCCAATTTGTTCGGCAGGGAGGGGAAGGAAGTTTTGTCTCGCGCAGGAAGCGTGGTTCCGCTTCGGGCCCGCGATATAACGGTGACGCCTGAACTCCGCCGGCATCGCGGACGTCCACTTTGGACGAATTTTGGACGATCCTTTCCTCTTTGTAGCGACTCGGGCGTCGGTACCTTTCCGACCGATCGAATCGTGAAACGGTCGTGGTTAAGTTTAAGTTCGGGGATTTTTCTTGCCGCGTCATTCTTAACACCTTGACTATGGTTGACTTCGAGACGCACCGGTCGTACCATACGGTAGGAATTCGGTTGCGATGTGCGCCGAGAACGGCGACATCTTGGATAGGGATGCATTATTGTGAAAATACACTTCGACGAAACAACTGAATTCATTGTATTTCTTTCGGTAGCGTAGTTATGCGTATCGGAAAGTCGAATCGTGTCGAGCGCCTTTAAACAGCCTCGGTATCAGACGACCAGAATGGGATAAGCGCCTAAAGGCGCTTACAGTAGCCTAAGGGTTAATTCCTTTTCGTGATGATAAAAGAGTTCAATATGGATAAAACGAATGTGTTGAACGAGTGTTTGCAAGCTTTTTCGTCGCGTTTGTTGCTCTACTCCGTCTTTGTACTTCTTTTTTAAAAACTAGTCGTCTAGACTATTGAATACCGCGAATTGGGCCCTAGCATTTCAATTTCTGACAGGCTGGAAGGGTTAAAACAACTCTTCTTCGTTTAACTCGTTCATCGACCTCCGACGTTCATCGGAGTATCGCATTTTATTATTTTATACTATTTTTACACTATCTTTTTTTTTTAGTAAGACCAACGGAGGTTTGGTCCGGCCTATGCTAATCTTTGGTCTCGTGGAGAATTCCAACGCGATAAAACGAAGCATTAACCGTTGCTTCGATCCTTGAAACATCCGAGCTTCGTCACGAAAGGAAAAATTCATCTCCGGTACTTTCGATTCGCGTTATATCGCGACCGTCGCGCGTTACATTGCGCAACGCGCGACCATGGCGTGACTTTAACGCGTACCTTTGTATCTCGAGTACCTACCTGCGCCGAGGAAATGAGTCGTTGGTGCGTTCGCGAGCGCTCGTTCGTTCGTTCGGCATTGCCCCAAACCTCGGCCGACTTCGACGGGCCCAAAATCGCGAGGCAAGTGACGCGTCGATGGTTTCGAAGTTGGACGAGAATCTCGTCTCTTGGATCGTCTGGATTTCGTCATCGAAATAGTCTCGAAGGACTCGATTTCTCCTACGATACCGATACCGATTCCGATACCGATATTGACATCGACTCGCGCGAAGATCGGCGCAAAATTCGGGCGGCGATCGTCGGGGGCGTCGCGGCCGCTTCGGAGAGGGTAAAAGTGGGGCCGTTGTCATCGGCTTCCCCCCCCTTCCCCCGGGGCCTGATTTTCGCCCGTCTCCCTCCGACGCGATCTCTCCGATTCTTTCCCACCTCCGCCGCCTTCTACGTTTCTCCGCCACTTCCTCCCCCTCGGGCCCCTTCCCACGGCGGTCTTCCCTCTCTCTCGCTCCCGCGAGGCCCACCGATGTCGCGGGAGGGAAGGAGGAAGAGAGAAAGGGAGATAGCGCGAGGGGGGTGAAGTCGCGACGTTCGCGGTACACGTAGGCAAGCTCGAGAGTAAAAAGGACGCTCGGCTTGGTCGAGGCTAGAAGAGGAGGACGAGGAGGACGAGAAGGACGAAGAGCCGATGGAGAAGGAGGAAACGAGTGAGAGGAAAAAAGACGGACAGACAGACAGAGAAAGAGAGAGAGGCAGGTCGCGCGAAGGGCGAGGAGGGAGGGGGGGGCAAAGTCGGAAGGAGGTAGGGGGGAGGTAACGCTCGGTTCTCGAGCGCGAGCGGAGTCGAGTGGAGGGAGATCGGCAAAGCGGAGGTGAAGCGCGACCGGCCCTCTCTACTCCAGGGGCCCAGGCTAGTCCAGTCCGGGACAGCACGCCTCCTGCTGCACGCTCCACGAGGTAGAACGACGAGCAGAGAGAGCGCATTATAGATACGAAGCCGTGCTCCGTGGTAGAGGGTACGCCGCGTCGACGACACGGTACGCGTAATCCGCCCTCCGGCCTCCGGCCTCCGGCCTCTGGCGAGACCGGCCGACCAAGGGGCAAGATCGGGAGTCGGTAGTACGGGGTTCGGGTCCTTCGTCGCGCCTCCGGATCCGAATCGCGCCGAGGGAAGGACCGGGAGGACTCCGGGCCCACAGATCGATCAGTGGGAGACGGTGGAGTTCGTGACGTCGACGCCGTGCGAAAGATCGACCGTCGGAAATTGGTCTTCGCTGTTGGTAATCGGTTTGGGGGATAGTCGAGAACCGGTGCGAAGCATCGGTTTGGATCCGCGACTCTTCCTGGCCCGGCCGGGCCTTCTACCTCTAAAGAGTTTGCTCGAACGGCGCTCCCCACCCCGCCGCGGCTGTCGGCTCACCAAGGGCACGCGTCCAGCCACGCGATCACCAGCAAGGGCAGGGATCCTCGGAGAAGGATCGATCCTCGTGGCTGACTGGGACCACCTGGGAACTTCGATGAAGATCGGAGCCGATCGTATAGAAAATTACGGAGAAAAGAGGCGAGAGGGTGAATTCAAGTCTGCGAGCATCATTTCGTCGATTTATCGAGCGAACGAAGAGGTTGATCTTGTGAACAAATTCTATTTACGTCGATCGATCTTGGCCCGATCCTTCGTCGATCTTGTGACTTTTGTGCGGGTATGAGAGATTCTCGTGATCAGTGCGCGACGGATCACGCGACGATCGGTGCCCGTAGTGTGACCAGTGCTCGCAGCGGTGAAGACGCGCCAGGAGAGACTTCAACGCCCGCATAGAAAGCCTGCCGAGAGACATCGATCGACACGACACCACCACGAAGAGATCCACGTACGGGTGAGTGATCTTTTGATCCTTCTTTCTATCCATCAGTTTCTTCTCGACACCATTCGATTCCCCGTTTACGACCTAGTCTGACGTAGCTCGTTGCTCTCGATGTAATGTTTTAATAAGATTCTCGCCAAAGATAGACATCCGATCGGGCTAAACTCTATAGGAGTGTTTATATCGTTGTCTATAAGCTGTAGGATCTCAAGAAAAATAAGTAGGATGTTACAGCATCGAAATGGGCATCTTTCGCTCTCCCTGAATCCTTCGGACGGACGCGAGGTTATCCCTTCGTTTCCTCGTACACCTTTTTTCTCCTACAATTTGGTCTAACCGATTGAACTCGACACCGATCGAAACCAAATGGAAAAGATCGGAAGGCTCGTCATTTTTTTCCGTTTCTCACCTCTCCGTTGCATTCCTTCCCTCGAAGGCATGGCATCCGACGCGGATCGCGTGACATCGACGTAACGCGGCGAGCCGTCGCGACGCTCGCATTACCCTCATTATCCTTATTAATCTTGCGTAGAGTCTAGTAGCTGTTATCCCGGTATTACACGTTGCCGAGTAATGCCGCTCCTTTCGCGTCGACCACCGCGGGAATCACGGCGCTTTTCCAAGTTATAATTAAATTCGAAGCACGAGATGCTTCGACGAAGGCGAATCGCCTCTCGTTTTGTCGCCTTCGGAGGAACGAACGACAGTCGGAGCAAAGTCACGATCGTGCCAGTTCTAGTTCTAGTCCTTTAGTTCTGCGCGAAAGAAGCGATTTTGGCTTCTTTCGGTTTCACTCTGATCAGTTTGACTCCTGTTTGGCCTTGGGACAGAATGGGAGAACGTCAGGGATAAACGCAACCATAAATAACAGAGTTGATAAATGATGTTAAATCGGAGAAGTTAGAAGAGCTACGCGAAGTACGCGTTGCTACAGGGTAGGGCAACTTGGACTAACCGATGTAAAATGTATACGACTTTTGTAATTTTAATATTTTGCAAAATTTATATTACTACACGAAAGTGTGCTTTGTTAACTGTCAGCCCAAGTTGGCCTAGCCTGTTACTGCCCTACTCACGTCATACAGAGGCAAAATACTAAAAACAGTCGATTAAGGCTTTCCTCCGTTAGACACGACGGAGAAAACGACGGAAAAAACGACAACGCTCCATCTGATCAAAGGGAACGCGTATCCTCGATACCTAATCCTAAGATTGCTTCGACATCGTCGAAAAATCGGCGTCACGACGGAAGGAAGCGCGTCACGAGGAACACGCGTGCCCGGCACCTCCTCGGCCAGCCTCTTCGGTGGTGCGCGCACGTATTGCGTGGCCATACTCCGTGTTTACATTCGCCAATTACGGATAGCCGGTCGTACGCAATAATGATAGATCCGTCGGTTGTAGCTAATGACCGGCGAGCAGCGATCCGCGCAAAAACTGGCGGCGAGGATTTTTGAACGGGGGAGACCTAGCCGTGCGCGCCTCCGTCTTCGAGAGAGAGAGACAGAGAGCTGAAGAGAAAGAAAAAAAGAGAGTGAGATAACGGAGAAGAAGCGGCAGCTCGGTTAGGAGAGAGGAGGTAGGCTCGTACGTGCCATCGCGGATAAAACGTTTGGGATGGAAAATGGCGGATCGGGGGAAGGAGGGAAAACGCTGAAGACGACAACGAAGAGGACAACGTTCAGGCAAAGTTCGAACGACGGGTCGACGAGACGAGACGAGACAAGACGAGGCAAGACGATTCACCTTCCGACGATCGATCGCGTTCTGCTCCCGTTTCACGGTTCCGACTGGCCTCTCCTTTTCCTCGTCGATCTTGGCTGGAGCTCGCGCGCAATAAAATCTCCCGTATATCGCATCGATTTGATATAATTGCGGGACGGACGGACGGACGATTATCGTCGGCTGCAATTATTCCCCTTAGCTGTAAACCACGGATGCTGTTGAGTGCGCTTTCTCGTTCGACCGGAGTCTACCGTTCCGTCTTTGGACGTGGGTATCGGGGAAGATTCGTGCCTTCTTTCTGGATATTTCGAGCTTCGGAGATTTTAGTCGCTTGGGAAGCTTCTGGGATTCGGAATCAGCATCGACAGCTGTCGTCTGAACGACGGAACGTTCGTAATTACGTGTACATTAATTAATTGGGTGTCTGTTAAAAGACCGATACGACCAATAGAAGCTTAACATCAGGCGATATTTTTATGCGAATGGGCAGAAGTTGCCAGTCAGAATTCGCGAAGGCCATCGAATACGTCACGTTTTCATCACGAAGGATCATCCTAAGTCTCGAACTCATCTGGTCTCTCTCGAGTTCGAAATTTTAGCTTGCGAATGAACCGTCCCAAATTCTTCGATTAATCAACACGGAATAAAAATCGCGACTTTTCCCACTTCCATTTCTCCTCGCTCTCTCCGTTGGTCTCTTGAATAAAAGTGATCGATGCAGCCTCTCTACCTCGCAGGAAAAGATTCGATCGGAGATCGTCCACGCGATCAGCACGAATTATCGCGCGTAAAGTTCCGGTGGCCCGTGGTAGCGGTCTTCTCGGTCTCGGTCTCGGTCTTGGTCGTCGTCTTCGTACGTTCGAACGTACTTACCTACGTCCGAGCGCATAAATATTCATACGTTAATTTGCGGAACGCAACGGTCATGGCTCGGATCTCGTTGGGTATTCGAGGCGAGGCTGGCCCTCGTTTTTCGTAATACGACGTGCGCCGCGACGACGGTGGCTCCTACCACCACCATCGCCATCACCGACCCCTCCAGACTACGTGATATCTCGAGCATCGAGCTGGAGAGCAAGATCGAGGCGGATAAGCGCCGAGGAGGAGGAGGAGGAGACCTTCGAGTCGGTCGCGCACTGTCTGCCTCGTTATTTCGAAAAGAAGGAGGCGGTCCGAAGGGAGGGGAAGAAGCGGAAAAAGAAAGGAGGAAAAAATTCGTTTCTAATCGCGAGGAACGTTGGCATCTGCCGACTTCTTCCTCCACCCTTAACCCAACTGCGATGAAACTGATGAAGCTCTGGTGGTGGTGGTGGTGGTGGTGGTGGTGATGGCCGAGGCACCCTACTTCGTTTTGCCCTACAAGAAGGCAACTGCCACTGTCTTAAGGGCAGTTGCTGCGTCAGGTGGTGGTCGTTAAAGGTAAGGAAGAGGAAAGGAGAACACCTAGTTGACAGTTGCAGGCCTTCGACCTTATTGCCGCGCGTTTCATTAATTGCTGTTGGAAAGGTCGTTCGATTCTACTTCAAACGACGTCGGGCGAACGAAGGGCTTCGATCGAGGTGGATTTTTACCTTCGTTTCTCTGCTTTCGTGCATTTGGCTTTCGAGACTCACTTATTAGATTGGTGCCTATGAAATATCGGGTTTTTAAGTGTACGTGTCGTGCAATATATTGGGCTGAGGAAAAAGAAATTCATTATTTTTTCGGTAGATGGCTGTAGTGGTCGATATCTCGTAAAGTATCGATCAAACAATTTCAGATTTAGGCTCGTTGGAGAGGTGACATTTCGCACTATAAAAATTCTTTCGCTGTTTTTCGTTTGGTCCATTGAGTTGTGAGTTACAGGGTGTTAAAAATGGAAGTCAACAAAGAGAAAATTCGGTACTTTACAGCTTTTCTTTGATAAAGGCGAAAATGGCAAAAAGTTAAGATGAAAACGATGAATATTTGACCAAAATTGCTAACCCGAGACATGTTAAATAAAGTCTTGAAATTTATGTAAAAATAATTGATTTCTTTTTCGCTAACCTATTCTCAGTGGGACCGAAAAGTAATAAAACTTTGTTTTTGCATTCATTTATTAAAGAAATCTTGAATATTAATCGACAAAATAATTTCCATCATTTTGTAACATTTTTTTCCAGCGCAAAGGCAGTTGCTCGATTCCCTTTAAAAATAAAATAAAAAAGAATTTTTTATTACTTTCCGGTAGACCAAATAAATCCGACATCTCATGTACACCAACCTAATAGTTCGTTCGCTCTTCAGTCGCCATCTTTTTTAATTTGATCGCGCAATCGCCGCACGGGAGTGTAGAATTCGACGAAAGACACGTTCGATCGTCCGATGGACGTCAGTTCGAAGCATTATCTCAGCTGGGCGTCGACTCGATTCCCTGCTGTCACGTGAAAACTCGGAGGTTCCTTCTTAACGCGTCTCGAATCATCGAGCGACGGTAGCTCGAGGTTTTTTTTTTTCTAGACGACGATGACGCGAGTCGTCAAGACGAAACAGGCCAGATCGAAGATACCTTCGAATTTACCAACGAACGACGCATTATTTTCTTAGGGGGCAACGCGCGCGCGCCCGCGAGATTGAGAAATTTCCACGGCGTCGTGCCATTGTTCTCGAGCCACCGTTGCCGAAGGAAACTGCGCATTAAAAATTCCGTCGTCCATATTTTAGTTCGCTGGTAGACGGCTGTCCGCGAATCTCTGGCATTCTCCTCGTATTTACGACTGAATTTATTTCAATTAAAAAATTCAGGCACTTATATTTGATTCAATTTTGCTAGTTGATTAAAAAAATGCGAACTCTTAGGTACGACTGAATTTGTTTTAATTTAAAAATTTAGGCATTTATATTTGACAAGTTTTCTCTGATTCAAAAATGCAGGCTCTTACGCGCGACTCAATTTATTTTAACAGACAAATTTAGGCATTTATATATGATCCAATTTTCTCTGATTCAAAAATGTAAACTCTTAAGTACGACTGAATTTATTTTAATTTAAAAACGTAGGCATTTATATTTGACAAGTTTTCTCTGATTAAAAAATCTTACGCGCGACTACATTTATTTTAATTTAAATATTCAGACATTTATATATGGTTAAGTTTTCTCTGATTAAAAAACGCCAGCTTTTACGCGCGACTGAATTTATTCTAATGAACAAATTTTGGGCACGTATATATGTATATATGTATATGTACGATTTATTTTTCTTCGATTAAAAAACACAGGCTCTGAATTTCTTGGTCTACTCCGAGGCAGATCGCTTTCCTTTTTTGTTCGATCCGATTGTAAGATATCACTCGTCGAAGAGATACATTCCGGCAGGACGCCGACGACACTCGCGGCGCTTAAAATCGCGCTCGATCCTCGATGCGATCCGTCGTAACGAAATCGTTAACAACGCCTACGAAGTCACTATCTCGTCGATAACGTACGATAATGAGCACGCTCGTTAGCGTTTTACTCGCTTTTTGCGGTAAGAACCACGTCGTTTCTTTCCAGTTTACGCATTTTCCAGTGGCTCGCGCGCGCGCGCTTTTAAAATGTCTTCAAAGAAGATGGCGCCTCCGATCGTGCCTCGAAGAAGATTCTATGCTCCAAGGACATCCGTGAAAATGCTCGTAAACTGAATTTTATTCCACGTTTCACGTTGGCAACGCGTCGTAGTCGTTCCAGGAGCGTGACATCGTTTCTTTCTTTCCTCTTCTCCGGATCGGCCATTTCTTTCTTCTCTCGTAAAATTGTATTTTCCTTCCGTTTTCGATTTATCAAAACGTTTTCCACTTTGTGCAACTGCCAATTACGCGAAATAAATTAATTCATCCCTAACGAGGCCCAATTTCGCTCCTTACGACCCAGCTGCTAGATTCCACGCGTCATTCGTGTTTCGTCTTCCTCCCCTTCGTTGACGGTTAATTTACTGCTTCGTTCGTACCGCCTGCGAGTTAGCGAGCCACTGTAAAACTTAGCTCTACACTTTTTACAACGTATCCCTCACTCGTTCGAAACTCGATGATCCGACGCGCCATAAGGGAAACCACCGTCCTGATCGGCTTTAATGCAAAACTATTTGCGTATTATATCGCTCCGAACCGAATACTTCCTCCTCGTACTACCGATCATCATCGTCAGTTCCTTTCATTTTACTCCTCGGTCATCCCTTTTTCATCTCGTCTCGCTTCCTTTCGTGCTATCTTATTTAGAATCCAGTTAGTCCCGAGGAAACTGTTAAATCAACGTTAATTCGTGCGCTTTTATACCGAGCTATAAATATGTCCCCTTGCCAACCTCCTTTACCAAATAGATTGCCATCGAGTGGAGTATCGATTCGCGTGCCTTCGACGTGTCCCTCCTTATAAGATATTCCTTGATCTTCCTGCTTCTACTCTACCAATAGCTAAACCAAATATCGGGTAGGTCGTAGACCTAGTTTTGTTCTTGGAGGATTGAACATTTATAGGTTAGACCTGATACAAAAGTAGGTATTGTCCCTTTTTCCTGGTCTGTTTCTGCTATCTTGCCAGTCCTCACACCTATTTGCGCGAATTATCATTTAGTAGAGCATCGATTCGAGTACATCAGACGTATTTTTCTTTATACCATATTCTTTGATTTTCCTGGTTCTTTTCTACCAATACCTAAATCAAATATCGGGTAGATCGCAGACCTAGTTTTGTTCTCGGAGGATCGAACGTTTATAGTTTAGACCTGATACGAAATTAGGTATCGTCCTTTTGTCCTGGTCTCTTTCTGCTATCCTGCTAATTTTCACTCAATCTTTTCGCGGGAATTATCCTTCATCTTCTAATTCACGCGAGCATTAAATCCAGGATGAAGTCAGATCTTTAGAAAAGTCAGTGTCTTGTCTTCCTTCCAGCTCACGTTAATCTCTTCGATTTTCACGAAGATCTCGACGATCTTGGAGCGCCCACGATGCGTCCTTGTTAAAAACGACCCCCTCTCTCCTCCAATCTTCCACGAAGAGCGAGGGGTAGGGGGCGGTAGAGATGGTTAAACAGCCGAGATAATTATCGCAATAACGTACGGTACGTTTTCTTCGCCTAATGATACGCGTTGGAGCTTTTCGTTGGGATCCACGGTGGTACCGGCATCGGAGGGAAACTTTACCGCGCCATTATGCTCTGTTACTTATTACATCTAGGCTGGAATGTGGTCTGGGTAATGATCTACTTCGAAAAGCCGACGGAGCGGTCGACGATCGCCGATATTCATCGACATTTCGCCTAAGCGTGTCGTCCGTCGGCCATCGCGAAACGTTATTGCGCGCGGCCTCAATTATTTCGAAAATCTGCGCACGATCGGCCATCTTGTTTCTTCTCCGTCGCTTTTGCGTTTCTCTCTTCCTCCATCCTCCCTTTCTGGTTATCGTATTTTTCGTCAAACGTTCTCGCTTTATTAACGATTTCATCCAAGGTTATAACGGTTCGAACAGCGAGCTATTGCTCTCCTGCTACTAGCACGCGTATTTAGGCTGGCTAACGAGGACGGCGATTAACTTCGCGCGAAATTAGCGCCACGGATCGTTAGAGCCTGAACTATTTGTCGAAGGATACGGGAGGAATCGTTTATTTCGATGGGTTCCGTTTGCTGGCGCGTGCCAAAACCATAGACGCGAGAAAACCTTCCTACCGATTCGCAGCCGCGATCTTTCAGACGTCCTGTTAGCTTTGCAATTGTTTCGTAGCTTCTTGATAACTTCACACTCGCTATCGTACATTTCTCAATCACTGATGTTCATTTTTCATTCGTAAAAGTCCAAACGTACGATCGCAGAAGAGGAAAATTTGTTTAAGTTCGAACCAAACTCATAGACGCGAGGAATCGTTCCTAGCAGGTCCTAACTTTGATCTTCTAAACTTTTAAACTTGTAATTGCTCCGTAGGTTCTTGATAACTTCACACCTGCTGTCGTACATTTCTCAATCACTAATGTTCATTTTTCATTCGCAGAAGTCCAAACGTACGATCGCAGGAGCGGAAAATTTGTTTAACTTCGAACCAAACTCATAGACGCGAGAAAACGTTCCTAGCAGTTCATAGCTTCGATCTTTCAGACGCCTCGTTAATTTTTTAATTGTCCCATAGCTTCTTAATAACTTCGCGTTCGCTATCGTACATTTCTCAGCCATTATCGTACATTTCTCAGTCACTATCGTTCATTTCTCACTCGTAGAAGTCCAAACGTACGATCGCAGAAGCGGAAAATTTGTTTACCTACGAAACGGCTCCACGTTAAACATAAATCGTATCTCCCAGCAGCGTCGACGTTTTCTATCGTGCGAACGAATCTCGACTAGTCGACGATCTTGACGGTGAAAAATGGACGATTTACATGGACAATCGCGATTTCTGATCGAAATTCCAAGAACGACGTTGTATCCGTAAGCCGTCGATATTCGTTCGTGGAGAAATCGTTCTCCCGGGTTTATCGTCATTCTCTCGAGCGCCGAGCGCTCGGTTGCTCGATAATGATAACGTTGCCGCGACTAATCAAGCGTTAAAGATGTCTGCCTCGAATATCAATCGCGAAACGATCGTGAGAGTCGTAATTGGTGCGTAACGGACGTCGCCTTCTCGCGGTGGCGTTGTTGTTTCGAACGATCCTTTTCTCTCGTTTTCTTTACCTTCCCCCTTTCCTCCTTCCCCCTTCGTGCCGTTATTCGCGAAGCGATCCGTCGCGGTGCGACAAATTGTCGATCGGTGTTTTCGATCGCGGTCGGTAATCGATCGAAGGATCGGAAAAATTTCGTTGATTTGTACCTCGCGCGGAAAACACGGACGATTCTATCTTTCTTCGCCATTGCGGTTTTGCCCGAAGGATTTTTTACGTCGTCTCGTAAAAGTTTCTCAAGGATGGACGGGTCTGAGATCCGCCATGATACTTCGACCAAGAGAAACGACCAAAAGAAAGCGGAAATCAGAAAAATCGATCGTTGCAACGTTGCTTTGAACTTTGCAATAATTAACCACTTGCCGGCCGCTGTCACGTACGCGTGACTGTCTTTTCATCCGCGGTGTTACGCTGTTCTATATTTATTTAACATAAAATTTATATAACGATATCTATACAATTTGTCATTGTATTTATTATAAAAGGTTTTTATAGGAATACACGCAGATGTTATTTTTAGAGAAACAATTGCTTTCACCGTTCTCCATTCCCAATTTCAGATCGTCTTCCGTTAAAATCTTGCACTACTATTAAAATTTTACTAAAATTAGTGGAACGCTCGTGACACTCGCCAGCACCGGTCTAAAAGCGATACGACAAACGTCCGGCCGGCAAAGGGTTGAAAACTTCTCGACGCCCTTTGTGGACCAAATTTGTGGACATTTGTTCTTTTTTATAATTACAATTAATATCGTTAATAAAAAGAACAACAATTTGACAATAAATTATTCACTACAGAATCTCTCAACCACAAAAATAAAAATCTCACGGTTCGGCTGCACTGATAATGTTATCTCCTAAACTAAACTAAACTGAAGGACGTTGAAGTCAGACTGGAAGTTATAAGTCATTATCCTAAAAAAAGGAAGTGAAAAATCCTTCAAGGTGTCAGGATAAAAATTGCGTGGCGCGAACTCGTTACGTGAGAAATGCGAAGAATCGAGTCATTTTTTTCTCACTATAAAAAAATCCTTCCCGAAGAGGTTAACGCTCACTTGATTTTCGACGAAAAGAAGCGACTTTTCAGCCTTCCCTTTTTAGCCTTCGTACTCTACGATGGACGCGGAATATCCGCGGATCTTCCGAATATTAATTTACGATGGTATCGATCGACGACAAGTCGTAAATATCGCGCGAAGATGGGAGGCATTGGCGTACGTTTGAAACGTTTGGCGCTCCCCGAGGGCACGGAGAGACGAGACTGCATCCTTCCTCGCTCCGCTCGTCTCGACGTCAAGATATCGTCGAGTAATCGCGGCAATATCGTCGAAATTATCGCCGTACCGGTTAGGAATGCGGTCCAGATAGCGGCCGATTCCGATCGCGACTATGTCAAGGATGCGTCGTTCGTGAGTCACGTGAGATTCCGTCGCCATCGAGGAAGCTTCGAGTCCCCTCGTAAAGGAGAAGAGTTTCGTCTTCGGCTACTTCACCGACTCGCTTATCGGATAAACTTTTCGACCGTCGATATTTCCTGGACGTTATTCGCGCTCGTTTGCTCGATGGAAATAAGCGAGAGGATAATTCAACGCTTGAAAGACGTTAGCCTGGCTTTTCTCGTGCGTTATGATACTCGCGAATGTCTTCGAAAAACGATGCTGTTCGGTATCGCTGCTTTTTTTCTTTTCCGCGAGATGTTGGCATCATCGGTTAAACTACCTTCGCGTCGGTATTACGAGGAGCTAGGAATGCGGTCCGAGTGTTGATCTCCGTCGTCTTCCCGTTGAAAATGCGCTCACCCTGTTTGTTAGCGATCGGCGGATTTTCTCGGTTGCCTGTGATTTATAGCATGCGATAAGTTTGATAAGTTGGTCCTACCGTCCGTGGCTTTATTTCTTTGAGAGTATTTTAATTGTTATCTTTGGTAGTATTAACCTCTGAAGTGGTGTGCCCGGAAAAGTTCCGGGCCTTGCTCTACTGCACAAAACGCTGTGCCCCGGAGGATTTCCGTGATCTGGCGTGGTGGTGGAACGACCAGGGGAAACTTTAGTCACCGCTGAAGAGGTTAAGGGTATTTGTCTGGACGGATGTTAGATTGAAACGAAATCGATTTCCCCTAAAATGGATCATCGTACTGTGATCGACAGTAACTACTGCTATAGTTACTGCTAATACAATGGTATTAGCCATACGAAGTTGAACCATCGAGACTCCAGACAGAAAACGAACACCCCAAAACAGAAGTACCCTAAACCACTCCGTCAACGTTTTCCTAAAACGTATTCGTTGTGTGTTAGTGGAAAATAGTCATTAATATACTAATAACCGAAACTATTGTTATAGTTACCACTAATACAATAGTATTAGTCACAAAATATTGAAACCTTCGAGACTCCAGACAGAAAACGGAAACTCCAAAACAGAAGCACCCTAAAATCACATCATCAACGTCTTCCCAAAATGGTTCTGCGATCTACACCATCGTACTAACATATAATTGACAGAGGTCTGATTAAAGTTGGTAAAGTGGGCGGCTAGAAACTTGATGCAAACGAATATTCACAAATTATTAGTAGAAAGTAGTTATTAATATGTTAATAGCAGGTACTATTGCTATTGTTACCAGTAATACAATAGCGTTAGTCACAAAATATTGAAACTATCGAGACTCCAGACAGAAATCGGAAACTCCAAAACAGAAGCACCCTAAAATCACATCATCGTCTTCCTAAATCGATCACCATCCAGACGGTCATCATCAAAGCGGTCACCATCAAAGCGGTCATCATCTCTGGATATCACCCAGACGGACAGCTCGTTAGACGAACGTTATGGTCGTCACCAGGCGGTTAGGAACGCGGTCTAGGTGGCGGTCGGACCTCACTGACGGCCGTGTCAAGGATACGATGAGCGTGGGCCCTCTTTCTTCCTCTTGTACTTTCTCTCTCTCTCTCTCTCTCTCTCTCTCTCTCTCCAAGAGTCGTTTATCAGAGAGCCAGGGCCTAGGTCGTGGCGTGGCGTGGCATGGCGCATCGGTGTCACGAGGAACTCCAGAGTGCGGGCGCCGGTGGTAGCGCTCAGAGCTTGACTCTACAGGTAGCTAGTATCTATTTATAAGTCTCGGTCGTTCGTACTAGCGCGGTCGCGCTCGCGCGTACACGCGCTCGAGTGCCCCCACGGCACGCGTGCGTGTTCGTTCGTGAGTATGGCCGCCGCGACGCGTCTCGAGCCGCTGTGTTCGTGCGCCACACCTGGTCCGCGTCGTCGACGTCCCACCTATACAGGACGATTCACGGGACGATTCACTGAAGGATTTACTTGTGGATTCACTAGAGGATTCACTGAAGGATTCACTCGAAGATTCATTGGTGGATTCGCTGAAGGATTTAGTAGAGGATTCGCTGCTGGATTTATCGGAGAATTTACCAGACGATTTACTGGAGGATTCACTTAGCGATTTGCGAGTCTAATTAACTGCCTTGCCTCTGATCGACAGTTCGACCCTGTCGCTTTTCGGTTTTTGAGTTTATCAGCTGAACTTCCTCGTCGTGGCTATCCTTCAGTTATAGACAACGATTTATCGAAGGATTCATTGAACGATTCGCGAATCTAGTCGTTGTCCAGCCTCTAATAGACAACATCACCCCAAGGAATTCGTTGGAGCGCGGAAACTGAAAAATCGAGTCGCTAACTTGGCTAAACTCGAGAATTGCTTTGAATCGTCCTCTACATCTATTCCACTTACGAATGTCGTGTATCTCTTGGTGCTGCGCTCTCTTCGCTTCCGACCGGTGCTCCTCCCTCCTCCCTCCTCCTTCTCCTCCCGCTTCATCCAGCGCTTAGTATCTCGGACTATTTCGCGTTATTCGCGGTATCCCGTGCGTGCGCGAGCACCGCGGATGAATTTATCGCGTTAAGAAGCGTCGTGACCGGTCAGGACGTATCTCTCGACATAAGCTCGACTTTGCCCCTAGCTGCTCCCTGCGTTTCGCTCCGAATGAGAAGCGGATAACGGATACGTCAGGTTGGGATCAAAATCCTGAAATTTAGTGGCGATGAAACGGGAAAAGCCGAAGCCACTTTGAATACCATTAACTCTGGTACCGTTCATAGATCGTTTCCTTTCGATGATAAAAGACAAGTTTTATCCTTAAATCACCCGCGATCGGCTAGGACGCGAGGATCTAGAAGATCCTGAAGATCTTAAAAGTTTGACCTTGTTCTTGGCTGTTTCTAGCGCTTTGATTTATTACATATTAACCCTTTGCACTCCGGACAATTTTTGGCAAAACCTTTCAGCAACTCCGAGTCATTTTTTAACTATGGGCTATCAACGCTTTTACCGGGCTAAAACTACTTTACCTAGTAATCGCGCCACTAAGAAAGGACAAAAGTCCTGCCTTGTCATTAAGAAAAACTCGAATGCGGAGTTGTTCGCTTACCTTACCATGTTTAATATTGGGTTTTTAAAAATATTTATTTATCATTTTATTATTTGTATTATATTCGTATTATATATTTTATTATATAATTAATCTTTTTTCTTCAAAAAGAAAAAGTTTTTCTTTAAAATCGGCACCATTCGAGAATCGAGAAGAATCGACGCCATTTTGGTTTCGAATTGACTCTACGTCGTTCGCGGATGAGACGCCTTACGCTTAACGACGAACGATAAACGATAAACGACGAATGATATATTCTACCCTTGGGGTAAATTCCTCCTCCTTGGCGCGCAAGTTCCTCGTCAATGAGTATCGAGCGATAAAATCCGAGCGTTTCGGCGGTCGAATGAGTTACGACGAACGATTACGAAACGCGGCGCACGTGGTACACGAAGGAAAGTTCTAGCGAGTGATCGATGGTAACGGTACACGTAACGTGGATTTACGATAAGGCGAGTCAAGTCGTAGGTCGTCGAAGCTGATAGCGACTCGTATTACGACGAAACGGCTCGCGGTGCTCGTTTTCGCCATACGAAAGATCGTTCGTCTTTCCAGCGAAGATTTAACGACAGAATCGCCTTCGATTTATAATTTAATATTTGGCCGTTTCACGATTTTTCTTAACGTAGAATATTTTTTTTTGAAATTCGATAAATTCGCCCTTACATCCGTGTTACGTACGCGTCAGTTCTGTTCAATCGCGAGGAATAAATTCTACGATTTTTACGCAGACAGAAAAGCGCTTTCTTGGTGAAGTTTGTAACTTTTACGAAATTTGTTCGTCTTTCGAGCGAAGATTTAGCGACAAAATCGCGTATTTATCTATAATCTACGATATTTATATTTATACGTTATAATATTTAATCTATAATAGTCCGTAATATTTGGCCGTGAGATTCGCAACCCTTTCGAGATTTCAATGTTAAATATTTATTTTTTACCCTTGTATTCGTAGTACATACGCGCGAGTTCCGTTGGAGCGTGAGGCCAATTGCACGATTTTTACGCAGGCAGGAAAGCGCTTCCTCGATTAAGCTTGCACCCTCCACGAATCTCTTTACGGTTTCCCGGTTTTTGTATCGATTTTCACGGGGATAACGAGAACGGGCGGACACGTCGCGTCGACTCGATGGAAAGATCGACGGGGATACGGCTCGTTAGCATTCGGCAATCGAGAGTTAGAAATTAGCTGCCGTTGCATTTGCATACCGCGCAGGTGGCCGGTCGTTGCCATTCGCGCGTAAGTACGCGAGCACGCGGCTTTATCGTTACACTGTTTTCAGGATAAAACGGGTTTCCACCTGAAGGAAGGGGAAGAAAATGCGAGAAACCGACGCCGATCGCTGCGGTACGGATTCATCGATCGATTGTAAAACTTCAAAAAATCAAGAAATTTACCCCGATCGTTAGATCGCTGTCTTAATAATCTTCAATAGACACCAAAGTCGCGTCTCTGATTCGATTTTTCAGAAGGAAGACGAAACGTCGACGAGATCTCTCTTCGATAATTTAAACGGGAGAACAATTAATATTAGATCGATGCGTATGAAATGTCGGTTTTTTAAGTGTATATATTATATAATATACATATATAAATCGTATATAAATATTATATATAAAATTATATATATATCAAATATAATTATACGTATCACATTATGTATAAAATATTATATATATAAAAATCCGACAAGGGTAATTTGACCTCGTTTCGTTTGGTACGCTTAGTATTAAATACGACTGCTCTATCGATCGAACTAATCGCGCGCTTCCAGTTTCGAAATACCGAAAAAGAAAAATTTCAACATCGTCTTGGAAGTTGGAAAAACGTTTCCAATTCGTTGGAACTTTCTACCGAATTTTTTTTCTACCAATAGCGTCGATGACGAACGTAATGAAAGATCAAAAAATATAATAAAAAAAATGAAATAAAAGATATACAATATAATAATACAAAGAAAATAAAAGAACGCAATAAAGTGTCGTAATAAAGGAACTATAAGAACGTGGAAGCCCGTGAGAACGTCGATGCACCGCCAAAAGCTGGAGGAGGAGGAAATATAGATCGCGGCGTAACTCGCGTCGAGGATCGAGCGACGACGGCGCCTTCGATTCGCGGCTACGAAGCGAGCCAGAACGTGCGCCGACTTTATCTCTTCTGGATCGGAACGCGAGATACGAAACGAATTGGTATCCCACGCACGAGCGACTCAGGTGTTCGTAGACGCGTTAGCCTGCGTGCCACCACCACCATCACCATCGGTCGACTCCTTTTTTCCCTTGGTAGGAATCCCGCGCGATATACGCGATCCGTGCGAGCATCGATTGTCGCAAGGTAAGGCGACCCGCGTAAGTGCGTGCGCCTTTTAAGATCCTTCGATAGTAGGAGAGAAACGGGAGCGCTTGGGCGAGATTAAAAGCAGAGCGAATTAATAACAGACTCGCTCCTACGTACCAAGGAGAAAAACGATCGTCGTGTCGGACGGCGCGCCGCTGACACTTCTCCTTGGTATTTTAATCGTATTTGAGAGCGTTACCGTGTATATTCCGTGCGAGTGGAACTCTTTGAAATTCGCTCGACGCGCCTTACTTTTTTTCGTTACGTCGAAATCGTTTCTCAAGGGTGGAAGACGTAATTCGTTATTCAATTATTTTCTGAACGTTGGAGAATTTTTCTAGCACGTGAAAATCGAAGCTTAGATCTATGCGATGCTAGAGCCTAATGCTAACAGAGCTTTGCAGGAAGTTTGAAGCGTATATTTGGTGTTTTAATTTCAGCCTTTCGCAATGTTCACGACCGACGGTCTTCGTTGGCATTTCGATCGTATTTAAGTGTTACCGTGTATATTCCGTGCGAGAGGAACTCTTCGAAATCGTTTCTCAAGGGTGGAAAACATATATAGGTCAATTATTTTCCGAACGTTGTAGAATTTTTCTACGGCGTGAAAATCGAACCTCAGACCTATACGATTGTAGAGCCTAATTACATGAAGTTTGAGGTGTTTACTTAATCTTTTAATTTCAGCTTTCCAAAAAGATTGACAGTCTACGTAGTCACCTTCGTATTAATCGTATTTAAGCGTTACTTCCTACATCGCATACAAGTAGAACAGTTTAAAATTCCGTAAACGACCCGTCGAGGGAATCCTGTTAATAATCCGTAAAAGGACCAAGAAGCAGCCTCGGAAGTCTAATGGAATCGAGCGAATTCGATGTTTCTCCTAACGTACAAATATCTATTTAAAAAAAAAACCAATTTCAACAATGTAGACCCCACTTGCACCGAAACATCGTTAGATCGTGCCCACCGATAAAATCGGCGCGCTCTAAATTCACCAACGAATTTACGGCGCGAGACCGGAGTAGAAGTCTCCCCTGGTCGCTCGGAATTCACCCCGAAGTATGAAGAAAACTGGAAAAGAAAAAGAGGAATCCCATTGCCGTGCGATTGGCTAGGTCCAATTTAACGCCGCGGGAACGCGCGCAGCCTGGAAGAGTTACGGAGCGCAAATGATGGAAAAGCCAAGCCGGTCGGCCGACGGGCCGAAGAACCGACCGAAGCGAGACACGCTGTAAATAACTTGGAAGTACACCTGTCAGCGGCGATCGCTCGGACGTCCAGCATCAATGGAATCGATCCCTCCTTCCTTCCCCCTCCCCCTCCTTTCTATCAGGAGCAACCGGCAGACCGGCGGACCGGCGGACCAGCCGATCGGCAGACCAACAGTCCATCGAGCTGCTCGCTGCTATCCGCGTGGCCAACCTGTTCTCCAGGCGCGTCTCCTACGGGGGCCACGCATCACTCGGATGTAGTCATCTGTATCAATCAGCAGTGCAACGGCGAAGTGCAACGCACTTACCACGCCGCTTTCTTCTTCTTCTTCTTCTTCTTCTTCTGCTTATTCTCTTTAGCCTTCTTCTGGTTTTGTTTCTGCTTCTTCTCTTCGTTCTTCTTCTTCATTTTATCTTCTTTATCCTTTTTCTTCTTTTTCTTCTTTATCTTATCCTTTTTATCGTTCTTTTGATTCTATTTCTTTACCCTTTTCCTGCTTCTTCTCTTCGTTCTTCTTCTTCTTCTTCTTCTTCATTTTATCTTCTTTATCCTTTTCCTGATTTTATTTCTTCGTATTTCTCCTGCTTCTTCCTTTCGTCCTTTTCTTTCCTCTCCTTTCTCATCTCTATCCTTTTTATCCATTTTATTCTTCTTCTTCATCTTGTTCTTTTTATTCTTCTTTTAATTCTTCATCTTCTTCTTCTTCTTCTTCTTCAGCTTGTTCTCTTTAGCCTTCTTCTGATTTTGCTTGTTCGTCTTTCTTCTGCTTCTCCTCTTCGTTCTTCTTCTTCTTCTTCTTTTTATCTTCTTTATCCTTTTCCTGATTTTACTTCTTCGTATTTCCCCTGCTTCTTCTCTTTGTTCTTTTCCTTTTTTCTTCTTCTTCTTCATCCGATCCTTTGAATCCTTCTCCCGATTCTTTTTTCGTCTTTCTCCTGCTTCTTCTCTTCGTTTTTGTCTATCGAATCGCCTTTAACTCGCTCCATACACCATTAGTTAGCTCCAATGAGATCGCAATCATGGAAGCGGAATAATTATTGCCGGCTAGGATTATTGAATTACTATCGGCATCGGCTTCGTAAATAAGATCGTAATGCACGCGATCGCGCGGCCGACCACGTCGTCGTCTTCGTTCCAACGAGCCTCTTCCTTCACGATCGAGTGTTCACGCGACTTAAAATCGCATCTTGACATCTTTAGAACCTAAAGTTTTGCTCATCCTGAATTCAAAATATCACCGATTCGGTCTAACAATTCACCGAGAACTCTTCGAAAACGCGGAGAAACATTCGAACGACTCGAAACCGTTTCCTCGTGGTAGCGACGAAATTTCGAGGCAGGAAGAAGCCGCCATCATTAGCCTTCGATTATGAACGATCGTCGCCTCTCGGAAGCAATTACTTTCTCCCTTCGGTCTAAAATCGATCTATGAATGTCAGGTTGCGAGTAATTTCGCATTTGCGAAAGGGAGAGCGACGCTTAGCGCGAAAAACGAGCGAGAAGGAAAGAGCAAAAAGAGAGAGAGAGAGAGAGAGAGAGAGAGAGAAAAAAGAGAGGGATAAAAAGAGATTTACGTTCGAAGCGGCGCGACGCCGATCGTTTCGACGGTCGTTACTTTCGCGCTGCGTGATCCCAGAAGCGATGAAAAAAGTGGCGCGAAGCAGCGGTACCGTCGCTGTTGGGCGGCGCTTTTGCACCGGAATCCCCGACTTCTTCGTAAATATTTATCGAGGAGCTTTTAAAGCGCGTGCCACGTCGTTACGTCGCGAAACGTCGAGAGGTAAAGTTCGCTCTCGTTCGAGATAGACGGCGTAAAACTGACGGCGTAAGACGAAAGGTAACCTAAACCAACTTCGTTCGTTATGGAAGCAGGCCTATCTGTTTAACGATTTTACGAGGCGTCGCGAAGACTAGGAGGATAATTCAATGTATCGAGATACGAAAGAATGGAGCGTGTCATCGTCGCTTGGTAGCGCGACCCACGCAAGCGCAGGACGCTTCGATGCCCTTCAGCCGAATCGGTTTACGCGTTTATTAATTACGTCATTTTGTTAGGCGTGCGGTAACGCTTTCGTTGGGTCGAGCCCACGTTTCTTTGCCTCGTTTCGATGCCAACCTTCGAATTCGGCGGAATCTTTCTTCTGTCTCCGTATTCATGGATGCGTGCGTTACGTATACATGTACGCGTGAATGCGTGCATTAGGTATACATGACGCGTGAAAGCATGGATATATGTATGCATGTACGCGTGAAAGTATGCATTATATACATATATATATATATATATATATAT
>JAITYT010000350.1:455914-467003 GCA_025433975.1 Liostenogaster flavolineata
CGCAGCAAAGATGCAGCTTTCGTTTTAATCGCTGTAATTACGTATGTTGTCGATAACGATAAATATTTTTTGTCATTTTGAAGTATAAACATTAACCGTGAAAACCAAAAAAAGAATCAGATCGCAACAGCCATAAAGCAAAACAGCCACTTCTCAAACTACTTTTCGATAAACGAAACCGATCTTTACGTTTACTTCCGATAGAAAACATTGCTCATGAGTTTTTATAACAATCGATAAGTTTTTACTACACTTTTATACGCAACAGACAACTTTTACGTTTGGCACTAAAAGGGTTAAAGAACACACACCTTCCAAGGAATCTCTCTCAAAGGATGACTTGTGTTACGATGCAGAAACAACGCGATCGTCTCTCGATTTCTAATTTATTATTATTATATAATATTTTATATATTTAATTATTATATTACTATATTATATTAAATATTTAATTTATATTAATTATTATATAATAATTTCTAATTATTAATTTATAATATGTCAGAAATTTAAATTTTACGCGTTCGCGTTCCATATTTCCATTTTTGTCAATGACAAAATCGAGAAAAAGTCACATCGATGATCTAAGATTTAGGAGACCAAAGTTAAAAAAAATAGGTTTAAACTAAAGGGCGACCTACGCGTTTACCTCTAACGTCGAACATTCGTTCTATCCCCCTTACACCCCCTCCACCCTCCAAGGAATGTCTTTGAAAGTATCACAGAGAAGCCACCCTGAGCACTCGGTTCCCACCGAAATCTTGGAAACGATCGTGACGATGATCCTTTAAGCGTAAACGCGCTGCGCGATTCCGCGAGGTAGGCGAACTCTAGTTCGTCGAAGGAAACGACCGAAGAAGGACGAGAAGAAGGAGCAGGACGAGAGCAGGGACTCGGTCCGAGGCGCGACGTCAATTAGACTCGAAAGGAGAGAGGGCGTCCGGTAATAATTCAGGGATATTACCGCGGCTTCGAGTGGTGCGCGCGGTTACAAGTGCTTTGTGCCCTCCTAGTTGTATATATTCCCCTCCTTTTACCTCCACCTCTCGCGGCACGTCTCCTCTTCGTCCTGCGCCCCTTCCCACCTCCTCCACCTCGAGAACGCGTTATAAACGTCGCCTGTAACTTCGCGGGTCACTTTATGCTCTCTGCCATTCTAGTTGGCTCGTTGTACCCCTTTGGCTCCTTCGCGCTCTTCCTCTCGCTGTAGTCGGTGTTACGAGCGCGATAAAACGACGGGAAGCCGGCAATACGTCTTGCGAATTTGGTCTGTCGTTTTCGCCTCCCTTTTCGCCATTCCCTTTCTCAGGGTGTCGATCATGGAGGAGTTTGGGTTTGGCGTTGCGAATAACGCGATTACGGATAGAACGAAAGCGTCGGAGCGGCCTGCGAGTGTGAGAAGAGCGTGGGATTGTAACTTTTCTCGAATTGCCTACGGAGGAAGACGAGGGTTGGGTGAGCTGGGATTAAAACTTGCATTCTCCTATTTCGCGTGCGATGTTCTGGTCCACTAAGCTGCCCAATTTGTGTACAGACATTTTGACAGTTTTGTGGGCATTGCTGTAACTTTAGGATGGCGCGAGGCGCGTTCCTATAAGAGGAAAGCCCATTAGTTCCTTCAGCGTTACGCTAGGAATGTCTTTAACTGGATATAAATAGACAGGATCATCTATTAATCGTCTGTGGCATCAAATTCGCTCGGTCTAGAGGTCTTATGAAGTACGTTTCGTTGATGACACAGTCTCTTTTTTTAAAACTTTTTTTTACATCGTTTAATGGATAGCCATAAGTGTCATTCGCAGCATGTCCTTTAGCGACATAACCTTGAGAGTTATTCCAGTAGGTTCTAGGAGTGGATAAGAATGTTGGGAGAAATTCAACAAAATCGTTCAACCCCATGAATGATTTTTTTCGGCACCTTACGAACCGTCTGTTTGCACGTGTTCTCTAGCGACTCGGATCTTGAAAATTATTGTAATAGGTTCTAGCAGTGGATAAGAATGTTAAGAGAAGCAGAAGGTAAACGGAGATCGACGGATCCAACAATGAGAAGAGCTCAGCTCGGCTCGTTCGTTCCTCGCGGTCGGCCACGAAAACGTCAAAACGACCTGATTTTCCTTCGATCTGACAATGGCGGATGCGTGTCCGTAGGGCGAGCGAAGGGCGAGGAGGAGGCGAGCGACGTCCGTCGGCCGGTTTCCGGTCGTTCGAAGGCGTGACGCAACGAAGGCGCATCGCGACACAAATCGAGGCGAGGCGAGGCGAGGCGAGGCGAATCGAGTCGAAGCCGGTGAATTTAAGTCGACCTCCTCGAAACTGCACAAGCATGCTTGCTGATATTTTTCTATATCGTCAAATATACAAAAATATACAAACTCTACTTCGTTCTACTTCATTCCTTTTTAAATGAAATACTTTGATTTTGAAATCAACTTTTTATCGAAATTTCTCTACGTAATTATTTGCTGCTTAAGTCGGTCTTAAATCGCATTCAAAACACTTCTTTGCTTCCAAATAAGAATTCAAACGGAATACGAAAAGAGAAAAGGAATAGTACGATTTTATGTGGTATCAAAAAATAGATTGTACTAGGATAAAGTAGAAGAGACCTTTCGATCGAATGTCGTGTTCGACTTGGTTGACTAGCAAATTCGCACCAAAGTCTCATTCGGAACAACATGCCAACATGGTACACGCAAAACATGGTGCATAGAACAAAATGATACATTGAACAACATAATACATGAAACAACATAATATTAGGAGCAAATCAAAGGACTTTAGTTACTTCTATCATCGTTCGAATCGTTGGGACGTTAAAGATCATCTAAAATCCTTTAATCGAATAAATAAACCGGCATCGATATCTCTAGAACTCCGCTTGGAAGCGTGATGCGTTCCGACTCGACATAGCGCGCATCGTGCGACCGAATATGCGACCAATCCGAAGATCCAAGCTAGCTAACGACGGTGTGGCCGGACGTCGAGGTGAATTAGGCATCGCGAGTTTCGGGATTTGGTTTAAACTAGCTGCTGGTTTCGTGTCGTTTCGCCTTTACCATCGGCTTCGTCGTCGTGGTCGTGGTCGTCGTTGACCAGATAAAAACCTTGTCGACTTCCTGTGGCGACTGCCGACATCGCTCAAGGTCGCCTTATTACGCCTCCTCCCGACTATCGTGCGGCGCACCGCGAAACTCACGCCCGGATATCTCGACGGCTAATCGACTAAGCCAAGGTCGAGTGGCTTTTCGGCGCGTCGCGACGCTGCTTGCCCTCGTCGAAGCCTCGGCCGAGCCTCGCTCATGTTGCGTTTTCCTTCGAAGCTTCGTTTTGGCTTTGCGCTCAATCTTTTCGTTATCGATAACACGAAACTCATTTGCCTCGGTTGATAATCAATTTTCAAGCTTCTCAACAGAAGAATAGACGCGCAGTCAATTATAATTGATTTTACTTCTTTTCTTTCTCCATCTCTCGATCTGCCGCTTCCTCGAAGTCTCTGTCGAGTCTCGTTCACCTTCGTTTTTCCTTCGATTTTTCTTCGAAGCTACGTTTTGGCTTTGAGTTCAATCTTTTCATCATCGAGAACACGAAGCTCATCTTGCCTCGCCTGACGATTAATTCGATCAAACTTTTCAACTTAGCGTATTCAATTTTAATTGATATAATTTTCCTTCCTTTTTCCCTCGATCTCTCGACTTGCCACCTCTACGATTACTTAATTTTTTTACGGAATCAAGTCTCTTTTTTTAAGCTTCGATTTTCACGTTAATTTCGTTTACCTAGTTTTGCGTTAAAATGCAGCTGGTCTCGTCTCGGCGGCCAGCCGATCGGAACCGATGGTAAAAAATCACTCGACAATGTTCCGATTAAACGCAAAGTGCTACCAACCGTTCGATTTTCCTTTTTCCTCGTCCTTCTCTTCCCTTGCTCGACATTTCGATACGGCATACGCACGGCGACTTCGACAAAGACGAACAATTTTCATCGGAATTTCGTCTCGAACGAAAGTTAATTATTCTCCGCTTTGACACGGCAATCACGACGAAAGTTACGTTTTAATAATCGCGTTCCAGGTAGCCAAGAACTTAAGAACAGGTGGCGCGAATTCCGACGGGTCTCGTTGCTGCCAGCGGAGAAACAAACGAGGTTCGCACGTCGGTGCATGCGGCTCGCGCGAATTTTTTAACCGTGGCTGCTATCATCGATCATCGTCCGTTACTTCCTGCCTCCGCGACTATTCCTTTCTCCTTAGTTACTCCCTTTGAGTTTTATCTCGCCTTCTGATCACCCTTAGCGCCCCTCGATCACCCCTTCCGAATTATTCTTAATTTTAATCGCGTCGTTTGCATCGTCGTTCTATTCGTATTTATAACCTAATCGTGTAAAATAATGCAGGCGTCCTCTCTGTCGTTCCTTCCTCGATTAGATTTCCCTTCGCCTTTTCTTAGTTCCCTTTCTTTTTCGAGAGCCGTCCAACTTCTTCCCTTCTTGGTTCGTCTTCATCAATCACGGGAAACACACTCGGATCAAGCACGATGAGTCGCCGTTTGTCGATGCTTATCCCATCGGCGCCAACGGCCTCTTAAACGACCCTGGCGGAGCAAAGAAATCCGACTTAGAAGGATCCAAGGATGGTCCGAAGGTGGAACGTGTCGATCGGCGCGGGACGAGCCTCTAAAGCGCGTCGATGTCGGTCACGAACGCACAAATGCGACGATTGTCCAGCGAGGAACTTCAATTTGTTTAAACGACCCAAGACATATATATATATAAAATATAATAATGTAATTTAATAATAACACATTTTTATTCCGATATTTTTACTATGATATTTTTATTCGCTGCTTTTCTAAGGATTGCAGACATTTTTACAAACCTCCCACCAACTTCCTACATACTTTATACATCTAAATTTACAACAGGTACATTTTATATTCTAACTTACTTCTACTTATTCTACGCATTTATCCTAGAGAGAGAGAAAGAGAGGGAGAGAGGGAGATAGAAAGCACCTTGGGCGCCATTTCGTATCTATCATACGCCTGATAAATATTATACATGCCTACGAGAATGTCGATGCGTCGTGGCTTGGGTAGCCTAGCGAACTAGAATCGTTTACTTCACACACCAATGTAAAATGTAAATGACAATTTTCTCATAAAATCGATCGTCCCCAATTTTGCAAGGAACTCGAATACTTATTAAATAAAGGAATAAACGAAATATTTTAATTTTCCATTGAAATTATCGGCACCGCGGGATAAAGCGCGAGCCTCGGGCGAGAGATCTCTTCGTTAAGATCGAGAAGGTCGCTTCTTTTGCGAGGGGAGACAAGAAGGAACGCGAGGAAGAGGGAGGCGGATTGTTTCGCGATGGATTCGTGAGGCGGAGATGCCGAGTGCCGACGGACTCGAAACTGGGCTTCGATCGCACAAAACACCGATTATTTTTACGCTTTAACGCAATTTCGATCGGTTCTCGAGTGCGAGGAACGGACGTGTCCGTTTATGCGGAGGATCTCGAACGTCGCCTTCTTTTTTCCTCTTTTTTTTTTAACCCGCCGTCACGTAAAAGCCATCGTCCAAGCGCTCGGTGGATCGATGGAACGATCGATCGATCGATCTTTTCTTCGTCGAGAGACGTAAGCGTTTTGCAAGAGAGTCGCTGTTTTACCGTTTAGATCGACGATCGACGATCGATTCTCTGCTATTCGTGTCGCGACGACCAAAAACTTTCGTCCTCCTTGCTACGACTTCGTTCTACTTTGCTAAATAATTTTTTTCCCAGAGACGCTCGTCGACGAGACGTCAAACGCATTTCTCCATAAATTTCAATCACATTTTCGTTTATTTCACGATTATCGCGTTTATTCGACGCATAGAAATTTATTTCTAAATTTTTTATTATTACTGGGTCGTCCTGAAAGTTCGTGCCGATTTTGAAGAAAAATACGTTCTTTTTTCTTAAGAAAAAAATTAGTTATATAATATATATAATTATTTATTTTATATATATAATAAAAAATCTAATATAAATAATAAAATAATAGATTAATTTTACAAGAAACGAAGATCGGCACGAACTTTCTAGACAACCCAATATTTCCTATTGCCTAAAAAAGACGCAAAAAAAAAATAAAAGGCAGAGCTACGATCAGCTTCGTCAACACGCAATTGGACTTTGTCGCGAGTCGAATTAAGGAAAACGGTTTTCAGCATCTTTCGTCGACGATCTTCGAGTAAAATTTGAATGGAGTGCCAATAGAAATTTTGTCGGTGTCGTTTTGCCAAATAAACTCCCAGCCAATGAAAAAAGAAGACAGTCGTCTAATTAATTCGAGAAGAAATCGATTCGTTCGAAAACCGAGTCGAAAAAGAAGGACTGTGACCATCGAGAACATCGATTCCTCTCGGTCCGCGAGGCCACGACGAATTCATCGAGACAAACGAGTGGCAGAGGATAACGCGCCGGAACAACGTAGAAACGACAGTACGCGTTGGTCCCTTCGTAATCGTCGGCGGCTCTCCTCTGTTCTTTCTTTCTTTCTTTCTTTCTTTCTTTCTTCTTCTTATTTTCGCAGTTCGACACCTTCGTAACTAAGCGTGGTTTTGCGGAGCGGCTTTACGAGGCTCCAGCCGCGTCACCCCTTCGCCGCCGCGGCTCAATTGATCCTCCCAGCGATCTTCTCGCTTTTCCACGGATCCCCGGTCGATTCGAGAAAAAGAATCCCTCGGCCACGACCCCTTCCTTTCTTACGATCGCGCTCCGGCGCAAAATCGATCTTCCGAAACGCCTCTAATGGCGCGTCGTTTCTCGGAATGCCTAGCCGTCTTACGTCTCTGGAAGGACACGCGACGGACTGGAGACTTTCTAGGACTTCCGAGTCCTTCCTTTTCTCCTTATCCTACGTGAGTGCCCTTTTGGATGCCTACGTGTCAGGCGGAAGATGGACGATGATCCGCACGATTTATAGAATTTAATTCATAAAACCAAGATTTAACAATCTGATGAGACCAAAATTCAGGAGTCCGATGAGACCATCGACTTTGCAAATGCAGGGTGACCAATGGGAATGTGTTGAAAGTTACAAAACATCGCGGAGCCGATAAATAGTGTTAAAAAATGCAGTCGCAGCGTTCCTACATCTATGTTAGATAATGTATTTCAAGGTTTTTGCAAACGATCGCAGTTCTGCGTTAATTCCAATGGACGAAGCTTTGAAAACATATACCACTGATTCCGATGCGCGAGGAAAAATTTTCTTTTTCATTTCTCTTCCATATATATGGTAATAAAATTGACAAGTTTTCTCTACAAGATGGCGTTCAATTCATTTTATCTGGCCTACTTGTTACGAAGTAATAACTGTTTACTTTTAACACATTCCCATTGGCCACCCATCTTTCAGATACTCGAAGAACGGTAGGAACTCGCGTTAGTCATGAATTGTTATCAGGAATCTCCGACCTATTTCAATAAGAATGCGAATCTTGTGGATGAAAAGTCGAATTCGAAGGATCGAAGGAATCGCTAGCCACGTCGCGCCTCTGGAAGGACACGCGACGAACTGGAGACTTTCGAGGACTTCCGAATCTTTCTTAGCTCATTATTCCTTTACGTTGCTTTTGCTGTGCGTTTTTCTTGCTCCCTTTCCTACATCAATGCTTTTGGATCTCTACGCGTCAGGTAGAAGACGGACGACGATCCGTACGATTCATAGAACCTGACTGATTAAATCAGGCCGATGAAACCAAAATTCGTTGAGTTCGTTCGTTCCTCTGGATTCAAGTGGATTGGCGATCACGTTGACCAGGGTGACGATGAAAAAAAATGTCGACTTTGCAAATGATACTCGAAAAGCACGACAGGAATTCGACTAGGTGACGAATTATCATCAGGAATCCCCGACGTATTTCAATCGGAATGCGAATCTCAAGGATACAAGTGCGATCGAGCTGATGGCGCAAATTCGAAGGATCGAAGGAATCGCTGGACGCGGAAGTGCTAGCGATCGTCGATGGGAGGCGCGACGAGCAGAAGAACGAGTAGAATCGAAGAGAGAAGGTTCAGCGCTTGGTATCCAATAAAACGAGGAACAACCGAAACAATCGATGCTCGAGAGATCGGATCTCTCTCTCTCTCTCTCTGTCTTTCTCTTTTTTACTCTTTCTGACACGCACGTTCCTCGTATTCTTCTCTCTCTTTCTCTCTCTTTGTTTCTCTTTCTTTTGGTCTCCGTTGGATCCCGCAGGGCTTAGGAAAGGCTAGCGTACAAAGTCGGTCATCATCTCGCACGAATCCAGTTACTTCGCGGCGCTCTGACCGAGAATCGATTCGTTTCCGTCGGGCATAACCGATCTGCCAATATCGGGGTCTCGTCCTATGTTTAGGCGCGATCGACGCTCTCCGCCTCACCTGTGCGTCGCGGTACCACCTGCTCGGTCTAAACGCGCGAACGGCTCGCGGACGATCGGCAGGACGATCCTCGTCCTCGATCGTGAATGAGACGTTCACGGGGACGGAACGTTGTCCGCGGATTCGTCACGGCCGATCGCCGTTCCCTCTTTCTCCTTTGATCATCGCCGATATCACCTTCGAATCGACGAATCGAGTCGAAATGGTAGATGGGTTCTGATTTGAACCATTCGATGTCTTCTACGTGGAAATTTCATCGCTTTTGAGTCGTCGAATCAAAACGAAACGATCGAAATGGTAGAGCAGTTGTAATTGTCGAGTCAAGTTAAAACGGTACATTAGTTTTGATTGAAACCATTTAATGTTTGCATCGTGGAAATTTGATCACCTTCGAATGGACGAGTTAAATCGAAATGGTAGATCAGTTCTGATTGAAACCATTTAATGTTTTCTTCGTGGAAATTTGATCACTTTCAAATGGACGAGTCAAGTTAAAATGGCAGATCAGTTCCGATTGAAACCATTTGATGTTTCCATCGTGGAAATTTGATCAAATGGACGAGTCAAGTCGAGACGATCGAAATGATAGATTGGTTCTGATTGGAATCATTCGATGTTTCCTTCGTGGCAACTTAACCACTTTTGAATCAAGAATTCAAGTCGAGACGATCGAGCTGATAAATTAGTTCTAATTGAGACCATTTGATATTTTCTTCGTGGAGATTTGATCACCTTTCATGAGCGAGTCAACTCGAACCGATCGAAACGCAACATCGATCCTAATTCAATGCAGTGCCTAAATTCGTGTGAAAACTGGTGCAAAGTGAACGTACAAAGATTGCGAAACTCCTGGTGGTATTTTAAACTATTCACTTTAATTTGAACAATGTCAAAAATTTACTAGTTACCTCTACGTAAATCGATACGAATCGCAAGTTTGAAACGGAGTAAGACGTGGACAATTTTAGGGATTTCTAGACAATACGAAGTGAGAATCGATAAATGGAAGATCGAAGATGTAACAGGCTTGTTTATCCCGACGAATTCGAATAGGAATAGAGGAGTGAAAAGCCAACGGTGGAACGAAACGCGTGGTAGTAGGGAGATAGGAAAAAAGGACAGAAGAAGGAGAAACGATGGAGGATAGACGACGACGGAAGAACTTAAAAGACCGGCGTGTACAATTGATTGGTCCTGGCACATCCTGTCCCGCTTCCTCCACCCTTCCTTCATGGGAAAGTCGTTCGGTCGTGGGTTTCGCTGCTTCGCTGCTTTTTTCTCATCGACTCGCCTTTCACACTCTCGCTGTCTTCTCTAAGGCAAACGCCGATCGGAACGATCTATCGAGACGAACTAGTCTCCTTCTGGCTCTTTCCTTCCTTCTTTCATTTCTCGCTTCTCTTCCCTTCGTCTTTCATTCGTCTTCTCTTCCTTTCATATTTCCATCATTTCGAATCGATTAGGTTGAATTGCTTTTTTTTTTAAGAGAGAGAGAGAGAGAGAGGGAGAGAAAGAGAAGAATCAAATAACACGTAAGAAACGAAGCAGAAGAAAAGTCGATGGATGGAATGCATAGATCGATGAACGGAGAGGCATGAAAACGCAAAGACGCTGGTCGGAAAAAGCGGATAGGCCAGCGCGGTCACGTTTCAGCGTTTTATCGTTTTATCGTCGTCTAGCAGGGATCAGCCTGTTGTCGCAAGGAATGGACGAGATCGACGATAGATCGATCGATCGATCGATAGGCAAGATAAAAGATATCCAATGCGCTCAGTCTATGAATTAGGATCGTGGGAGCCAGTCTGGAAAGTTGCGCGCTTCGTTAAAATAGACCGCAGCGAATAATGGTCGATCGAGTCACGGCGTAGTCGTCGACGATCGAACCTCATTGCAGGCCAGATTTTTGCCCTTCCGCGAGTCGGGAAAATCTGAAAGCCGCGTTACTCTCGGATATCAAACTCGCTGCTAGGTCGTTGAGGTTTCCACGATGAAGCGAAACACAGGAGATTCGTATTGGTCAACTTTAACATCTTGAACTTGTCGTCATCTTCGTCAAATGTTCGAAAGGCAAAGTTAAAACTTCTTTACAACAAAATGTTAAACATTGCTGGCTAGATTTTTACCTTTCTGCGAGTCAGGAAAATCGGCTATCAAACTCGTTGTTAGGTCGTCAAGGTTTCTACGATGAAACGAACAATAAGAGATTGGTATTGGTCGCCTGTAGCCTCTTGAACTTGTCGTCGTCGTCTTCGTCAAATGTTTGAAAGGCCCGATTTTTCATGGTCAATATTATCATCCTCGCGATCTTTTCCGCCTTCGTCCTTTCCGTCGTCGACGGATCCATTGAAAATCGCCGACGCACGTAAGAGAGACCGCAGAAGGATTCGTCGATCGACGAAAGTCCTTTGTATTCCGCAGAGGCGGCGTTTGCGCCGCTCGATGCCGGTTTCCCGTTCGAAAGTGTAAGAAAACGCGCGGCGCGGTTCGTCCGCTCGGCTTTATCGCTCGACGATCGGTAAAAATGCAAGGTGGCACGCGGCCTGGACCTTCGCCCAGCCGCGGTGGCGGCAGGGTGGGCGGATTGCCGAGCTGCGCCGCTCTGAAGCGGACGAACGAGGACAGAAGATAGGCGCCGTACGAACTAACAGAGAGAGAAAGAGAGAGAGAGAGAGAG
>JAITYT010000350.1:503017-523618 GCA_025433975.1 Liostenogaster flavolineata
GCCTAACATCGAGATCGACTGTCTTACGATCTCGATGCCAGTACCGAGAGTCCTTTCGCTCCGACTGCGCGCGTCGCGCGTTCCCAACGATGACGACAACCACCGGAAGCGGGAACACGAACGATTTCTAGTTCGATCGTAACGAACGAAGCGACAGAGCCGAAAGGACGCGCTCGGTCTCGCGGTCGAATTACGGTAAATTAGCGGGAGTAAAGAGTCCAGCAGCGAGCAAGAGAACAAGCAAGCAAGCAAGCAGGTACCTACATCGAAGAGGAGTTCTGATGGACGAACCAACGAACGAACGGACGGACGGACGGACGGACAGTCGGGCAGGGGCAAACATAAATTAAGATGGGGGACTGATTATGAGGCGAGGGCAGGCTATCATTACCCGAGCCATCGTGACCGGTCGACCCTGCAGCCGCGGCTGCTGAACGCACCTCTTTCCCTCTCTCTCTCTCACTCCCATTCTCTCTGCCTATCTTCCTCTCCGTCAGGCTCTGTCTGTCTCATCGGTTATCCCCCTCTCGTTCTCCCTTTCTTCCACTCGTACTCTCACTAGTATTCCTCTTTCTCTCGGTGCAACCACGATGTTGGCAATCCGCCTGCCTCGTGCCCCGATAATGCAGGGGTGGGAACTGCAAATTATTAATCTCCGTTCCTCGCATTACATAGTTCAGCGAATATGAAACGAGTATCGTCAGGTAGGCGAAACCACTGCTCCCGCCGCCAACTTTCGACGATGAGGGAGGCTAGGAGGCTCCAGGGAGGGAGGGAGGGAGGGATTCTCTTATCCGGGGCCTGTTCCGGGTCCGACGACGACGTCGAGGAGGACGACCGAGACAAGAAGGATAATCGTTCGTTGATTTCTCTTCTTCCTCGATGTGGCGGCTCGTTCGAGGGGCCCCGTGACGATCGACGGACGGACGGCGGCTGGCGTCCTCTCTTTGCCGCTCGAGGAAGCGCCTCGTCTTCGAGGAATGCCGATTGTCCTTTTAAATGGGCAACCGACGTTGCAGCAGCGGGATTGTAATTTGCCAACCACCGCCGTATGAAGATCGTAAAGCTTAATCGATTTTATTACTCTGCCGATCGAAGATCGATCGGTTACTTCCTACTCGTGCTTCGATGAAAACGGTAACTGTCCGGGCACCATTTTGAATCCGGGTCTCGCTGATGGAGTATTCAACGCGGGAGATTTGAAAATTGACACGCTGCGTCTTTTGTTTGACGCTGGTAAAACTGGTTCGGATCGTTTCGCTAGTCGCCTTTAGTTTTTCGAGCTTTTTGAGAAATCATAAATCGTGTTTTATACAAGATGGGCCAACTCGAGCTGACTGTTTTTAATAATTTATAACTTTGATGGAGTTTATTTTTAATTGTTTTCTTTCGACTATCTATCGTTACAACGCAGTCCAAGTTGGCTTACCTTATATAACTTTCGTGTCTTCGTTCGCCACGATCAAAGGGCAGAAGTTCTTATAAAAACAAAAAAACTTGCCAATACGTCTGTAACTTATCCTTACTTATGTTACTTATGTTAACTTATCCTGGTACCGTGTGTCAAAACGAGCCGTTGTAGAGTGACGAATCAAGCGATATGTGTGACAGAAATTTAACGTGTTATCTTATTAATTCTCATCAAACCTGCGTGTATTTTTAACATCTGACATCATATCGTGCATCGTATTCACGTGCGCCCTCTGGCGATTTCCGGTGAAAAGCAATTACGATGGTACTTCGCACCCGATCTCGAGCTAGTCTCCGGCGCTGTAAAAAAACGTTCGACGGTTCGATCGAGCGTCTTACTTCTCTTTTTTCCTCTCCTCTCTCTCTCTCGAACCACCATTGGATATAGCACAGAAATGAGTTATCGATCCTTAATCGATACGTTTTCATCGTCGACTCGGCTTTATAGAGAACGTAAATAATCAATGATCGGCGCGGTATCGTCTAATAGCGGTTTCGAGCTTCTAACCGTTCGTTTTTCCCTCTTTTTCCCTCCTCTTCCTTTTCCTACGGCTTTTTGTCTCCCCGAATGATCTTGAGCATTCGACGATACGAGCTCGCTCGGTCGATTTGTCGGGCGATCGGTTGTTCGATCGCTCCTCGATCGATCGATCGACATCCATAAAACGACGTCTTTCCATAAAACGCGAAACGTCGTCATTATCGAGATAGTTTTGGTACGAGGGACAACGAGTAATTGCTGACTGGAAATCGTTTCCTCGTTAAATCGATCGAACGTCTCGTCTCCTTCGTTCGATGCACTCTTCATCGCTTCTGAACATTCGCGTACGGAACAGGCGAGTGGAGTCGACAGTGAAGTGAAACGACATGAACAGTAGTCGTAAGAGAGTCGATCGAGAATCAGCGGATTTTAGGCTTCGATTTCGATCGAAGGCGGCCACTCGAGTTGCGAAAGGAAAGTCGTCGTCGCTTTTTCAACTGCCTCTCGCGCGGTAGCCAGGGCTGACCTTTCGCCTCGTAACGCAATGCTTGCCGTGCAGCAGGCATTACACGTACTTTACACGAATACGTATATATAGAAATATACATATACACACACGCACATATAAATATACGTAAAAATATGTATGCATAAACATATATGTAATGCACATACATAAATAACTATATAATGAATACATTGTAAAACACTTCTAAAGTTAAAATCGCTTCTAATGGCTAATACCACACATAAACCACTAATTATACGCCGCTGTATCGATTTTTATCGAAGAAGCTCGAAAAAACGGACCTTCAAATTTCAGCCAAAATCGTAAAAAATTCCAAGCCCAAGTTTTCATTGGCAAAATTTGCAAAAATCGAGAAAAATCGAAACGTCGAATTTCGGTGTTTTGAAGGTGTTTTCTTATAGATTTTGACGCGTAGGATTCATATCTGTGTGTATATGTGTATGTTCAGTGTACATATTATTGTGTACGTATAAGTTCGTATGAAGCAGGATATGCAGGTGTGTACAGTGGTACACGTATAGAGAGCACAGATATCGAGACCGGGTGTATGTTATGAAAGAGGGAGAAAGATATGAAGGAATAGCCAGGTAAAGGCGAGCGGACAGTACGACGTGTGCGGTCCACGGCCGGCTTGATCGTACGCGTTTAGACCGTTCGATTTTTCCCCGCGATCGCGGAACAATTAGAGATCGTATCGCGTTCGGCTCTCTCGTGCACGCACGGATACACGCTCTCTTCCTTTCTCGTTCCGACCGATTTCTCCCGAGCGCCCTCTTGTGCTCGAGAAAACGCGCCCTTTTCAAAGTCTAACCTGCTTTAGCCTAGAGATCTGATAACCATGATTGCGAATGCGGTGTGTCAAACGACGCTTATTCGTGCTGCCGTTAGGCAAGAAACCAGTGAATTTACGACGACGTCGGATCTTCGTTCAGTAATCAAGGGAACATCCTCGTCTCTGTTATTGAAACGATCACCTGACGGATATAAATTATATTATATTATATATGTGAATTAGTATTGTCCAGTATCATTGATCGTGAAGTACGAAAGAACGTGGAATCTTTCAGGATTAAGCTCGTTTAATTGGATACGATCATAATTCTGTCGTTCCCGATGAGTTAGCAGGAGACGATCTAACAGGACAACTTTCTTCTAGTTGATATACCATCAACAGCACCATCATCAGTTTTAACTTCAAACTTCAAGCTTCAACATTCTATTTTCCTTCGAACAGGCCAACTTTTGTTAGATCATGAATTCGAAGGCGAAAGACGAGAGTCTTCGACCTTCAAACTTCCTTCGAAATCGCAGCCTGCTGCAATGGTATCAAAGGAGGCGGGAGCCGCGTGCTCGCGGAACTCAGCGCTCTTATCCTGCAGAGAAGCTCCCGAGCGCCCACGGAAATCATCCGCATTATCCGCGAGAGCACGACGAGATTATGATAATTCCTAAGCGCCGTGGCGAAGGAGCATCTCCCTCCGGAACGACCGATAGATCAACGTTGCGGACCAGGACGTACCGACGCCGCGCGTCGATCGACGCCACAGATAAGAGTGCAAACCGCTGGTGGAACCCGAGCGGTGGCCTTGCCGCTGTTGATGCTCCCGCTGATGCTGGTGCTGATGGTGCCGTTGGAGATGGTCGACGATGCTAATCGAAAATTGGGTGCACCGACTTCTCTTCCAGATCTTTTGCTCGCCTAGGAGCTACTGGGGTTGTTTTTTCAAGTTTCCTCGCTGGAAGGTCCTGGTGCAACCGGAGACTGATCGAAGGCTCTGTTCTTGACATTCTTGAGACCGTGACAATGTTCTAGCACACTAAGTTGCTTCTATCCGTCGATGGGCATGGGAATATGGCAAAGTTGAGAAACTTGGACTCGTCTTTTTTAACGTCACGTGTCACTCGACCGTCTACAAATGTCTATTATCAAGTTCGAACTCACCGATAGCCTGCAGTTGGTTCGTTCTAACCTGATGTTGTCAGCAAGGATCAGCAGGTGTCTATACTCGAAGCAAAGGGAGACACTTTCAGATGGTTCAGCGCAGTATGCGTTCACGCAGGCTGGGCATGCATCGTCTAGGATGGTTCTGGTTCGGCATCGCGGTCAAAACGAAGCTTGCCGGAAGGGCCTTACGGTAATGTCCGTCGCGCCGTGAATGCCCGCTTTAGAAAAACAATGAGATGGAGAGAGGAAGGGAAGGAAGAAGGAAAGCAAGAGGAAGAGGAGGAAAGCTGAACGAGGAGGAAGAAAGAGGGAGAGAAGAAGAGTAGGAGAGAGAAAGAGAGAGGCTAGCTCTATTTGCATAACCGCCCTGACTCACAAAAGTCTATGATAAGTTGGTCCGATAAAGACGACCGCTTGTAATCCTCGGCTTCCGCGCTCGCGGGACGCCATATATATATCAAACTTCTACGAGCTAGCGGCTGTTTCTGAGTGGTATTAAGTTACACCGCCTCGATTAGCATCGATACAGTACCGCCAAGAATAATTTCGATTTCGTATCTTTCCCTCGTAAGACGCGGTTCGGGTCACGGCGCCAGCACCAACATGGAAAAATTGCCAAAGGTTCCGTCGGGATCGACGTGGCTACTTTTGCGAAGAGCCGAAAAAGCTTCGTTAAAAACACAACATCTTGCCCCATTTTCCACTTGTTCGAGCTATCTGGTCGTTTGAGTCGTTACAGGGCACCGATTTGAGTACATTGAATCTAACGATTGATAGAAATAGGATTAGATATCGTGACACTGTCCTTCTTTACGTTATGGCAATTGATTTTTCTATCGCGAGGACGTTACTGAAACTTCCAAACTTTTAATTTCGTGAAATTACGATGTTTCGCTTTGATAACTATCGTACAATCCACTAAATAGCGTATGACCATACTTTCGGTTGGAACAGCAGAACTCAGTTTCTCTGTAATTACAAATCTGCAATTTTTCCTCGCAATAGGCAATCCGTACGGTTCGTAAGGCCTAAAATCGATTTATTTTCAATCTTCCACGAATAGTTAACGTCACGCGATAGCGAATTAGCGAACGATTCGAGGAACAGCGTCGAGCCGGTGTTCGGTTTCGCGGTGAATTACGGTAAATAGGTCTGGTGGATGTATGAGCTGTGGTCATCGCCTACACGAAGCGGAGAAAACGTGGAAGGCGGTCTTCGCTCGATTAGCGCGTCGGTTTCTAAACTCACGCGAGTTGTCTGGATATAAGGTGGGTCCTTCTTGATAAGGATTGAGGTTTGTTAACGCAAGGAAGCTGATGTAAGGTAGTAGAAGCGGGGAGGGGGGGGGGCTGCAGTTTGTGGCAACGATCTCGCAAAGATTCGATCGTTGCATCCATCTTGATCTCCTTTTTAACGATTCTTCTTTCGATGGTTCCCTTGTTGTCTTTCAAACACGTCGGCTTCCAATGAGCAACTGTAAAACTCTCGACGGAATACGGACGGACGATCGATTTCGAAAATCAATGGGATCGGTGCAAGCTGATCTCGATCTTCCGTTTCATCGCTGTACGAACGCGTACATCGTCCATAGGCATGGCGCATTTCGTATTTCCTCGTTGGAATCGACCGTAACACGTGCCGCTCTTTCCTCACAGGCGCGACACGCACAAGGAAACGAGCGAATCGAGAAAGCACGTGTGGCTGGATAGGCGATGCGCCACGCTGCAACAGAAGTAACAGGTATCAGGAATGTGCAGAGTAAGAGTCGCTCGACGTAACATGCTCGCCTCGTCACTCGGTAAATGTAACGAATATCTCTGCATCCTTTGTTCGGTCTTCCTTGATCGTTGATGCGTGAACGTGTCTCACGTGCGTCTCTTTCCGTTCGATTATCGACTTTCTTGCTGCTGCGCCTCCATTAGGTACAATTAACGCGATTATTTCCTTTGGATTTTTTTGCATCGATAATCGATATCCATCATTTTCGATTTATCGAGTTTAACGTCGCGTCGACGTACCGATGCGCTGTTGAGTCGCTGTTAGCGAGCGGTACCCGAGTTGGTCGCCACTCGACTCGTTCTTTTACGAGGACGTCTAATTTCCATGCGGATGCTCCGATATATCACGGAGAAGGAACGTTTGGAAGAGGATAAAACTTTTAATTTCACGCAAGAGGAGGATTTAATACGTCGAGATATTAAACGAAGGCAGAGGAGGAATGGCGAAACGCAGCAAACTGAAAATATTCCGAGGTATATACCATTATCGAACGCTCGAACGTTACGACCCTATTAGGACTCGTAATCTAGGATCTAAAGCAAGGTTTATCGCATAATAAAATATTTAATATCGCTTTTTTAGTTACCTGATTTACCGATCGTCGTTGGGTATCAAAGTTCGTCGCTCGGCGTGAGTGACGAAACGCGAGTAACTCCGATTCGGCGACTTTGGCCAATTTGTATCAAGAACAATTGTCACGTACGAAGTCGGACATTGAGAAATTCAAACTTGTAAAAGGATCGTGGGACTAAACGAGCTAACCCATATCCAAATTCCACTTCAAAGGCAACCCAACAACTCAAACCATACAACCCATCACCTCCATGCTTCTTTCGACCACTTCTCCCTTCTCCCCTGAAAAAAACACCTTCGTTGAATCAAAAGAGGACATTGTTCTCTTCCATTCTCGCAATATCGGGCGAGTTAAAATAGGTTTTCTTGGACAGGGCATCTTCGCCACGACGAGAAATTGAGAAATTCAAACTTGTAAGAAGGATCATGGGACTAAACGGGCTAACCCATATCCAAATTCTACTTCAAAGACCCACCAACAAGGCAAACCATACAACCGAACATTTCTGTGCTTCCTTCGACCACTTCTCCATTCTCGCAATATCGAACAGGTTGAGATAGGTTTTCTTGGCCAGGGCGTCTCCGTCGCGACGCCCTGGCTGGTATCGCGCGGCACGCTCGACTCGAATGCCATCGAGTAAGTTTAGAGGCAACGCATAAGGCTGGTGCACCATCTGCGCGTACCGCGGCATACCTAAAGGCTCGTTCACTCGGCCGTCTCGTCCCTTTTCATATCCGCGTTAACCTCCGCCGCACCGTTCGGTTAATCGATCCGGAATACCAGCGGTGGCTCTTCTTCTGCTCCTGAAGTGAGCATCCTCTTCCCTCCTTCATCCTCCTTGCGCGATCTCCGCGCCTCTCCCCTGCCTCTCCTCCAGCTGGAGCCGCGACCTTCCGCCTTTTAACCATCTGGAAGGAAGGAGCTCCCGTCGGTTCGTCCTTTGACTCGGCAGAGCGGAATTTCAATGCGGCCACGGCCCTGACGTTCCCATAGTTACCGTCTAAGCGTACGACGGTGGACGCGACGATTTATCGTCCTCTCGATCGAGAAATCGAAGTGATTTTTACCTTTCGTTTTTCCCTCGCGGCAGCCACCGCGTACGCAACCGGCAACGCCTATAAATACTGTCGGAAATATTTAGATTCTTGGTACGTGACGCGCCGCGTGCGTCGACTCCCATGCGAGGACTCTTCTTGCCTGGCTGCTTGCTTCTTTCCTTGCTTCGTCCTCGTCGATGACGCAATCGGGCTGCTTCTTTTTTTCTCTTGGGCGAATCGAGATTGACGTTTCTTACTATCGTCGTTATCCTAGAAATATCGAGGAACATTGTGAATAATCTGAAAAGGTTTCTCCTTACGAGGACATTACGAAACGTAGCGAGCGAAGATAGTGGAACGTGCCAGATGCCATTCCCTTCGGCAGATACTCGCAGCAAAGCGTTTGCATGATCGATTAATCGGTTCGATTTCAATTCCCTGAACCGGAACGAGGAATTCATCGAAGTGATTTAGACAAATCGTAAATGGCTTACGGGACATTGCCAAAGATCCCTAAATAGTTCAGAACGGATTCGAGTTACACACATCGGAAGCAAACTAGAAGAAACCAGTTTTAATTGCAACAAGACTTTAATTGGCTTAACCAAGACGAGGAATTCGTCTAAAAGATTTAGACAAATCTAAAAATGGTTTACGAGGACATTAGGAAAAATAGTAGCCAAAAACCCCTGAACATTTCAGAACGGATTCGAGTTACACGCATCGGAAGTAAACTGGAAGGAGCAAGTTGGATACACCTGGCTCGATGCCCCGAGATGAAAGTTTCCTTTCTACAGATTCGCAAAAAGATTCACGCGTGTTTGATCGATCGGTTCGATTTCAATTCCAAGGCCGGAACGAGGAACCCGTCGGGTTAACATCGAGCTCTTGCGCTGGCACCGAGCTCGCGGGAAGCGCGACCAGATAGCGCCGTGAATCATTGCAGCATTTGCATTCAATAAATCTGAACGTTTAGCCAGTTCGATTAGTTCGCGGTAACAAGTTGGTTCAGCGATGCGAGTGAGTTCGCACCCGCATAAATCGGTCGCAATACGGAAATATCGAGGTACGCGCGTCGCGTTATCAGCCAGGACGAGAAATTAACGAAGCCCCGTCGTCGTCGTCGTCGTCGGTGTCGTTGTCGAATCATTGAGTTCGAGCGGGATATCGCGACGAAACGACAAACATAAATTACGTCGATTCGACGTGCCAAGGATCCAACGCGATCTCGATCGGTACACCTATCTCTCTTTCGCTCTTTCTCTAACTCTCTTCGTCTCACTTTCCTTCTCTGTTTGTCGAGAGGACACCGAACTCTTCCCTCTCCTTCTTCTTCTTCTTCTCGTCCTTTTCTTCTTTTTCCTCCTTTTCCTTCTGCAACTTGGCGTCTCCAACGGACCGTTCTATCGGCGGACTATAAATCTAGTTAAATGTTAAAACGATGAAGAGATTTTCACCGTCCGGTGAATCGTCCTGAATCGAACCTAGAGGAGAAAGGAGGCGGCGGGGTGGGGGACGCCAAGAGTAGAAAGATTAATCGAATTCACAGCGTACGCTCGACCGGATTCTTGGGATTCTAACGCGCGTGTAACACCGATATCGCATCGACGCATTGGAATCATCCGTTGTTGCGGTTGTTAGACCGCGTTGCGATGTAAATTTTCTCGTTCGTTGGTATAGTGCACGAGTGATTCGAGAGGAATCGCGTCCGTTGGAGAAATATTAAATAACAGGGAGCTTGCGACGTACGAGGCTATCTTAATCCTAGGATAATTAATATATTGACAAATACGTAGGGTGACTAATCGATTCGAATTGGTCGAGTTGCTTTTGCTAGCTGCTAAGAGAAATCTCTGATTATTTCCTGACCTGTTTCACCGAGGTGTTTTTTAACTTGTTCTTGCTTTCGTTCTTTCACGCCCGATCGAAATTCCAGCTGGAAACGTCTCTGAGATTTAATTTAAATTTATATATTAATAATGAGTGAATTTGTTCTTCCCTAGGTGAATTGCACGCGCCAGTTAGTTTCGCGCTAAACTTCAAAACTCTCCTTCGGTGTAGAAAGTTTGCGAACTTCGGTCGTTCCATCTTCCAGCACTCTTGGTCTTCCTTCATGCCACCAGAAGCGCTCGACTATGGTGAAGTCAATTTTACGTTCTAGATACGTCATTTTTCAAGACTTCCAAACCTTATAACATCTTTCTTCCTAAAGCCATCCTAAGTGCCATCCAATCTCTTACAATCTGATTCCTAAAATCATCTTAAGTGCCATCCGATCTCTTACAACCTCCTTCTTCCTAAAGTACGCTTAAAGGGCACTTTTCCTTCTTCTAGAAAAGAAGGTCTAGAAAATTCTAACGTTTTAGAAACTATACTCGATCGATCTTCCACCTAGCGCACGATCCAAAAAGACAAACTCGTAGCCAATTTCCACGAAAAATACACCCTGTATCGCGCTGCCCAAAAACAACGACCGATGACCGTTTCGAACTCACCAACCGGTCAATGCAACGCGGAGAATTCGCGTAGGATTGGCGTGGATCCGTATCTGTTAGCAAGCAACCAGTCAGCCAGTCAGCCAGCCGCAAGTACCCTCCGCCGTCCTGCGATCTCCTTAGCATCGCCAGCAGACCGTTCTATGACCGGTCTATAAATCTAGTAAATCTTAAAACGATAGTCGTTTTATCGGGCAACAAACAGGTTACTAATGCGGCACGCACCAATCAGAGCCTCGCGTGACGACGCTCCGGGTAATGCGCCTTTGAACGTACTTCTTTTTCCTCCTGCTCTCTTATTGTCCTCTTCTTTACAGACGCCGACCTTTTTTCATCCTGTTTTTCATCCTGGACGCGATACGCGGTCGAGTATCGCGCAACCCCCGGCGAGACTAGACGACCAAAGCGTCATTTATTTCACCAACGACAGGCCTTGTCTCGAGACGCCTCTCCTTTTTCATCTCCTTCTTCTTCTTCTTCTTCTTCTCCTTCCGCCATCTTTCTCTTCCTGTTCTCTACCTGCCGGCTGTGCTTTTTCGATCGCCAGGCACCGCTCGCGCTATTAATTGTCACGATAAATCGCCAGCACGTCGCCCTGCTCCCGATGCCACGAGGATTAATAATTAGATGACGATTACGCGCGCTCCTTTCCTACCGATCACTCGCTCATCCAGCAACGTTAGACCTACACCAGCCTGCGGTGGAACCCGTCTCGATTTTGGCTTGACGATTGCTCGATCTGAAACAGACGATAGAATCGTGATGAAATTAGGTTCTAGGCTAAATTCATTTTTCGATTTCGGTCGTCATTGCGAATTTAATTGTCGTTATTAATTCAGGAAGACGTTATTAATTTACTAATTATTTCGTACGTCTAATCTAATTCCTCGCGAAGAAGGGATTTAAGTTGACGGAACATCTTGGAGAACATCCTGGAATCATCGAAAATAATGAGAACGGAATTACCGAAATCGCTTCGATTTGTTCAATTCAGATCGAGAGGCGTCGTTCCACATTTTCGAATTGCTTTTATTACTTCGGCTTGTAGACCATTTCGTTTTTCCATCTTCGCGTCTATCGACGGAACAGAAGGCACCGACGATTCGCGATACCTTAGAGAACGATATTAACGACGACGAGCAACGATATTAATAACGACGTTAATGACGGAGTATAGTCGTAAAACGATCGATCGATACCCCTTAATGAAAAGGCAGGACACCGTACCTAACGGAACCCGGAAGTTTTATACGAGAAGAGAGCTACGTGGTTGCTGTTGTTCTCGAGGACCGACCTTATCGATTCACTCGATTGTCGAAGTGTCGTTTTAGAAAATTTCAAGACAAGGGGAAAATAGCCTACGTCTTGGACGAAAATCGTCGAAGAATTCCGTTGGGATGAACGAGGTTGCACGATCGTCTGTCTTTCTCTCTCTTTCTCGCAACTCGTTTCGAGTTGCGGAGGGACGAACCAGAGCGCGTCCCATTGTCGCAAATTGTTCGAAAATGCGACTGGAGCGTAGGATAGAAAGTATGTCGGAAGCGAAAACGTTTATCGATGCTGCCAGCAGAGCGGTGTCCTTCGTGTTTCCGCGTATCGCAAATGGTTGCGAAGGATTTTTGCTTTGGAGTCTTCAGTTTTGTTGAAATGTTGAATCCTTGCTGGCTGTTAAAGCAAAAGCAAAAAAGAATGCAGATATAATCGTTCGAATTCGATCAATTCCGTGGCGCCAATGTCACCAAGATACTTTCCAAGTGAGGAGTTTGAACTCCTATAAAACAACAATTTAACAGCAAGAATTGGACGATGTTAATATTGAGGTAAATGTTCGAAAATCCGTGATTTTGATTCCTCTAGGGTTGGTAAAGACTTAATAATTCATAAAACTCAAAAAAAAATATGGCTGCCTCGGTTGACTCTCGTGCCCAAACTCGCCCTCTTCCTCCCTCCACTCCTCAGGATCGTAAACTCCCTCCACTGATAAAAATTTGTCTACTTCCACGCGAAGAAACTCGTCAATATCGAATCGAAGCTCGTATTCTCCGTTCAGCACGTTAATCCTCACGGAAACTCGTCGAGACTCGTCGAGAGGAATCGTTTTTTGTCGCTCCTCGGCTGCGTACTCCTCGCCGTAATTCAAAAGTAATTACACGGCTTCCGATTTTAATCGTCGTCGAAGGAAAAAGGAGCTGCTCTGCCCTACCCAACTCTAACCAAGACCATGGTTCGAACGAACGGCCGTGATGGACCGTGCACGCGCTCCACATTTCCTCGAGCGCGATTCGCTTGGTCTTTCATCCTCCGGGCACGAGCCTGCCCCTGCCTTTCGGCGTCCAGAGTTCAGAAACACTTGACCGGACGCGAATAATGGTCGGCGCTGGCAGAGCCCACCGACCAACGGACCGGCCGAGCAATTCGTACTGGTTGCGCGGCTCCACAATAACCGTGATTGCGGTTCGCAGGATGACAGGCTGGTCATGCCGCGTTGCAAATGATTTTCGGTAGAAGTGGACGACGTTTTTCATCGAGTTCCTGCGATGGGGGTGGCTGGACGACTCTGGCGCGCTCCAAGAACCAGAAGCAGTTGCCGAAGACCGACTGCTAGTGACGTAATCCCTTCTTCTGCAACTGGGGAACTTTGGAAGTTCGGAATCTCCAAGGAGGTCGCGTAAAAGAATTCTTAACGCGTTAAACGCCAGGCCAGATCGTTCAGACTAGTTCCAAACTTCATTTACTGTATGGTGTTTAACGTGTTAACGTGATGTGCTGTGCTAGCCAAATCCGTTGTAAAAAGTAAGAGAAAAAAAAAGATAGTATCTCTGGATGAAACGTTGGACGAAATCCGGGTAAATCGAGGCGAGTTGATAGAAATTACGTGAAAGACGAAGGCTCGAAACGAACGATCGCCGTTCAGCCGATCGAATCGCGATATCCTTAGCGCGCGCACATCCGTCGAGATCGCCTAATGAACGAATGCCTGAACGATCGAGTTCTTCGAGCCACGTAGTTGCATACGCGAAGGACACGTATTCGCGATTATTCAGGATTATTTATAAAAATGAAGCTTAGCAAGCGTTACGTAGTCGCAGTCGAGTCGAACGTTTCGTGGTCGTCGTTGGCGCCGTCGCGGTCGCGCTGTTCCGTCACGGTTGCGTTGGGCACGTGTCCCGAAACAATCGGCCGTTACCGCGAGCTCGTTAGGCCGCCGCGATCGTTCAATTATCATTCTGCTCGAAATAATGATATCGCTCGCTCCGCTCGTTGGTGGAAGCGGCAGACTCGGGAGCGACAACCGCTTCTTCTTCGTAACGGGTGGCGGCTCGCGACGCGGTGGGTTCGCGTGCTCGAGGAAACGCCTTCGTCCTCTTGATCACCGACCGAAAAGATGGATTCGATCGGTTCATCATTCCAGTTCTTCTTTTCTCTCTATCGGTCGAATCGACGATATCAAATTCGAGCTTCCAAGCATCTACTTTTCTATCTTTCATTGTGCCAACAACGAGCGTTTTTAGCTTAATCGATCACTGATTTAGTTGACTCTTGAACTGCCCCAATTTGGCCCAACTGCCCAACAACCATCTAACTGTCTAGGCGCGAAAAAGCGGAAAAATGTTCAGGCAATTTGTACATTGAAAACGTTCAAGGAACGTTAAAAATTCGAGTTAGTTCAGCTAGAATCAGTGCTGGATGTCTTCGTCGCCTTTTTTTAGGTCTACCTAAGAAATATAATCGACGAATCGACGTCGGTCGGACCGACGCCACGACGATATCCAGCCGTCCATCTATTCGTTACCACTTCGAGCTCATCTCGGGGGAACGACGAGCGATCCTCGCTCGATAACGATCGGGGATAATCACGAGGAAACGTAGACACGGTCGATGTTGCGATACGATACGACGTACGGAATCGTGCCTTGAGCTTGGCTCGCCGTGGCTCGTTGATTTCGCGCTAACGCGCTACGTTCGCGGCTACTTAACAGTCACCGAGCACGCTCCAATCGTCGATATCTACCGCTCATTATCTCGTTTACTTTACGCTTCGGCAAATCGATTACTTTGTTCAAGGGGTTGCTTGCCTTCGAGGGAGAAGCTACAGCTCGCGAACGAGCAAAAGGATAACTCGGATACGCTCCTGCGTCCGTCGTACTTCGTTTCTTTCTCGAACTAGGGAGTTCTAACGAACACCACTAGTTGGCGTGGTCAGCGATATATCGATCTTTATCGAGTCATTTTGCGAAGTGGCAGCGCGAGGAGCGATTTATAACCACGTCTTTTCTTGTTCAAAAAAAGGGACAGCCGATCTGTCAAAGCGTGTCTCATCATTCATTTGGTTCTGTCGACTCCACGTTCCAATTTTGTAAGGATCCGAACGTGATCCCTGGAATTGGGAAAGAATGAGGTTATATAGAATATTACCGAAGCACTTGGTTCACTACCTTTTGTTGGAGTAATCATGGATGGGCAAAGATTCTCGTGTACATATTTATTTACCTAGATACAAATTTTGACGTTCTCCTTATCGTACTAGGTCCTTTTCCTTTCGATGTCCATACTGTTCTACCTCTTCCTAGTTTTGCGTATTCTTTCCTGTTGCTCTTGCCAGCATACACCTTTAATTAAACTTCTTGATACGGCTCAGAGTGAAGCTGAAGTGAGAAGTTTACTCGACGGAGGTTAGAACGCGAAAGAATCGTTATACAAAATGACGGGGTGTGAGCATTCGTCTTTTCCTTTCCGGACTAATCCAGATCAGAGACCATCAAACTAGGCCGGGGTGCACATAACTTCTTCGGAAGGGGCTACACCGAATTCAGGTCTAGATAACGAGGGGCGTCTTAGCCCACGCGTGAAAGGTCTCGATGCCAGGGATCAGAAGTATTGTCCAAAATGTTAGGTACTACTGGGAGAAGACGTCGGGACCCGATAAGTCCAATTGAAATCCGCGGAATTCGATCCCAATTGACTAGGTATCACGAACATCCATGTTCGTCGTTCGCTAGGTGAGACCCGAAAGAGTTTGATCGGCTGTATCGCGCCGCTATCCTATAGGGGGGGGGGATCGACAGGGTCAATGCGGGGAGGCACGGGGAGGCGGCAGAAGCAGGGAAAAGGCGATCGCCCGTTAAAGATTCCTCGATGGAGAGTGCATTAACCGCCGGTACCTACGTGCGTACGTACGTACGTTTCCTATCCGCATACCGCGTACGAAGTTATTACGTAAGCGCGGACGTTATCGCGCGCATTTTCTCATAAGCGCGTAGAGGGAATTCGCAGGACGCGGAGGAGGAGTAGCGAAAGCGGGAGGAGAAGCGGGAGGGATGTACGCGGCCCAAGGGCTCGCCGAGGAAAAGAGAAGGTGAGGTAGCGAGCAAAGAAGCGAGCCAGCCGGCTAGCCAGCTAGCTAGCTAGCCCTAGAGCATGGCGGAACCCTGCTAAAGATGCCCAATAATTTTACGATCGAGTTAAGCGTCCGTACGCGACATCGTATAAACAATAACTTCGTGTTAACGTCGAGATCTCCCCCATCCTCGCTCCCGTCCTCGTCTTTGCTCTCTTCGGCACCCTCTTCACCTCCCGCGTCGCAGCCTATGGCTAGCTACGGCAGCTACGATCACGGGTCTCTCAGCGGCTAGCACGCTAAGCTCGCGGAAATTAACCGGTCGTACGTGAAAATTAATGAAAACATCAATGGGGTTACCGCGATCCTCCGTACGCGCGCCTAATGCCTGCTTTTACGGCGACAAGCGAGAAAAACATATTGGTCGGCTGGAAGAGGAAAAAAAGGTTATCGATTCCTCGTGGGAAGAAACGCGTGCCCAAGTACTCGACTCCTCCTTATCCTCCTTTCTTCCTCTTCTTCTTCGTCTTCCTTTCCCCTCCTTCCTCCTCGAAGTCCCTCGTGAGTTATCATTGGGTCGGCTGCTTCTACAACGACTCCTTCGAGAATCGGTTGCCGCGGTACAACAGCCGCCCTCTTACTTACGCCCGTGATGAAAGTTACGCTATGCGTGTCGATTTACGCGCTGGTGAGTAACGACGGAACGGAGAGCAAGTGTAAAGGCTTCCCAATTGTTTTTGCATTCCGTTCGATGCTTTAAGGTTTTTTGCTTTGTGCGGAGATCTCGCGACGTCGGTTGGCCATTAAACTGTCCCTAAACGCAACATTGCCACGGAAAGATAAGGTAGAGTTTTGTAGTAATGTTTTAAGAAGTCGTCAACGTCGCTCGCTGATGGGACAATAATCTATTCGTGTTTTGTGGATTGCCCGGTCAGCGACTGGCAAGTCCAGCGAGTCAAGTCGTCTAGTTCTCCTTGGATGATCGAGTGTTTCGGGACGTCCCAGTCTCTAGGATGTTCTTACACGATTACTGGTGAAAGATGGCGCAAGATGGGAAGTGAGATTGACGAAAATGAAGAGCAATGGCAAGAGCAAGAGAGCCAAAGCATAGTGGGACAGACGACTCATCGCGAGCATCAGCGGAAAAGACAGGCTCGTAAAAGGTAGCAGCAACAACGACGTTCGCGCTTGCACGTAAAAAGGTGGACGGGAAATAAAAACAGGGCGGTAATTACGTTTACGAGGCAGGGCTGCGACAATAATCGTCTCACGGGAAGGACAGCGTCATTGACATCGTCTCTGAATGACCTTTGAATGCTCTTTGAGAAGCCTCTGGAAAGGAAGGCCTCGAAAAGCTTCTCTCTGCCTTTGCTTCTGACAAAATATTTCACTGGAACGTTTGGACTAATTTTGACTAGACCAAGTGATTCTTCTCTTCCCTGTAACCTTCCAAAACACTTCGTTCCTTCTTCTTTGAACATCGATGCAACGAACGGATCAAACGTCTTTGCGTCCGTTCTTCAAAAGGGCTAGCTTAAGATCGGATCGATTCAGCTGGAACGTTCAACTCGTCTTATTCGCGTTCTTGGCAAAGATACTCCAGATAGGTACTCCATACATCTGCATCACTCGCGTCGTAAATCGTCGAGGTTCGATCGAGCGTTCGATATCGACGAGACGACCCTGAGGAGAACCTCGACGATGATATAACCGAGATAATCGTTTCGTCGTTAAATATATTGTCATCTGTGACGTTCGGCTTCCGCCTGACTCGTCCGTTTCGCCTTCGGCTACTCCACACTGCGTTCGACGCGCCCGGGGATGTAATCGACGAGGAATAATCGACGATCGAGGCTGATCCGGCGAGAACACTGCCGGCTCCTCGATGCCCCGACGTTTTACGACTTTTACGTTTGTGCCGATTGTACGCCAGAAGGTACTCTAGGAAGATTCTCGTTATCCAGACTACCTGGATCATGGAACAAGGGAATACCGATAGGTTTTCGTTAGGCGCGAAGAGACATCTAATCTCGACGGATTCTTCGAACAAGGCTGATCCACTTCGCTAAGAAACCTTAAGGAACCCAAAGATATCGATGAAAGTTCAACGATAACGACAAAATGGCGTCTACGATGTCCTAGATGAAATAAGGCCCATTTCGCCGTTGATGACGAAACATTCGGCGAATAAAACCTCGCACGAATCAACGTATCGAACAATGTCTGAAAACGCGCGGATCCCCAAATACGCGCATATATTTAACAATTTAGTCGCGGCATACAAGAACCACCGTAAAATCACTGTTTATTGGTGCGAAACTGCGCTAAAAATCGCGTCACCGACGGAAATTCGAAAAAGGTGAACGAACCGTGGCGACTTCCGGTACGATCGACAATGACGAGAAAGTCGAGTTGGTCATCGTCCTTCTTCTTCGATCGGCGAAACTCGATGACTCGTAATTACCGGTTTTTAGGATCGACGGTAAGGCACGTTTTCTTTGGTTTGGCAAATCAGTCGCTGCTGACTCGCGTCTAAGAGGTTGCATAGAAGTTGGCTGCGCAAAGAAGCCGATCGCTGCCGTCTCCCGAGCGCGTTTTTGCCCCCCAACAACGCGCCAGGATTCGTGGAACTTTCGAGACGCGTTTTACTCGCGCAGTAACGCGAAAAAGGCTGGCAATGACAGGCCGCACGAAGTGTCCTCGTGCATTACGTCGACTCCGGTGTCGTCGGTCTCCTCTTTCAGGTCAAATTCTCCCCTTCTAGCTCCCCTCGGCTCTCCATCACACCCACCGTCAGTCTTCAAAGCCACGGAAAGAAACGAAGGAGGAAACAGGATGGTCCGAACGGTTTCCATCGTTGCTTTTCGTTTTTCCTCCGATCACGGCTAAGTTTCCGCTTCGACTAAATCTTCCAGCGGATGAACTTCCGTTAACGACGACAAGATCGATCTGGGTCACGCGATCTTCCCTAAACACGGCACTACTCGATCGGTTCGATCGGTAGGCAATTTTTCAACTTGGTCGCTTATCGCATTGGCTGATAAGTTCCCGGTCTAAAAATAATGCCCGGTAATGCAAAATAAAGTCTACGCCATTGATATCTTTAGGGTGTCAGCTATCTCTTGCATCTTCAGTTTACGATTTGCCAAAACAATTTTGTGGGCTCTTTTGATGATTTCTGATGTAACCACTTCTTTTGGGCGGCCAGAACGTGCCGCTTCAACGATGTTCGTACGACCATGTTTAAATTCAACACACCAATCAATAAAGGTCGATTTTCTTGGTGTAGAAACCAGATAACACTCATCAAGCCAAGCTTTCGTTTCAACGACAATGTTTTATCAACACGCAATTTTTTTGTTTCGTCAGACTCGTCAGATCGTCATGAAATTTGTACAACTACCTTTTCAAAGTTAGTACTTTCTAAACCAAATATTAATTTTGTATTTGTGGCGCCATCTGTCCGTCAGACCGGAAACTTATCACCCGATATGTTAAATAGATTCTCGAGACCATTACGATTTCGAACTTCCCGTAAAAGCCACGGGTATAAAATTTCGTCGAATAACGGGTGAACCGAAGGGATACGAATCTCGCGAGACGCGTTCACGGTAGGATGTCAGACCGGCGACGAAGGTGGAAGCAAGAGAAAAACTAGAAGAACAAGAAGAAGAACGAGTGGAAGAGGAGGATGCTAAGGAACGGGCAGGAGACGACGAGCGGCCGAGGCCGAGGCCGAGGACAAGTACGAGTACGAGGAGGATGAGGACGAGCGAGAGGCTCTAAACGTCGGTTGGCGTCGTGCACGGTAGATCGTTAGATCGTCCACGCGATAGATCCGTCGTATCGTGAAATTCATATCGTACACGGAGTCTACGAGCGCAAAATCATGCTCATAGTCGGCGATACTCATCGTCCTGGTCCTTCTCGGCCTTAGGAGTCTTCCTAGGGGATCGAATCGGCTAGGCCGAGATAGAGAGTGGGACTGAGATGTTAGGATGGAGAACAAGACCGAGCGAGAGAGACGGGAGAGTTAGAGCTAAGAGCGGATCCACAAAGTCCGCTTCTCGCGTCTTCGTCATCGTCGTCATCGTCGTCGTTGTCGGACAACGAGCGACGATCATTTTGCAACCACCTGTAGGTATGTAATCAGCCGACCAGGGGCGTAATGCATGGCGGTGGTACGTAATAATAACGACGATAAACAACCGTTCTAACGAGGCGTCGCGGCTAGGTTGAGCTCTCGCTTGCACCGGGGGAATATCAATGATATTTTATTGGCCGACGCGGGGTTTACCCTCGGCGGAATATGGCCGAGTAAATACGCAATTTACCATTCCGTCGGTACGATGGAGCTAGCCAGAGCCTCGTGGTAACGGGGTAACAGGTGGAGGAGAGCCTGCCTTCTTCCTTCCTTCCTTCCTTCCTTCCTTCCTCGGGCATCCGTGTCTTTCCTTTTATCCTCCTTCTCACTTCTCCTTGCGCCTCTATCGACCTTTTCCCACCAACGACCCTCCTCTTCTACTCTCGATCGGCTTGCATCGTCCCTCTCGCGCTGGCGCGCTTCTCGCAGCCCTAATTCAAAGGATTCGAATTGCTTCTCGACCGTACTCGGCCTACTCGGACGTTTCCACGCTCCGCGGTGTCGTAACTACGTGCGTACGAGAGTGACTTGACCCTGCGGATGCTTTCCACGCGGTCCGGAGAAAAAAGAGGACACCCGTGCACGACAGGGTCGTTCCACTCGGTCAAGAAGAGTATCTTTAGGTCGAGAAAGCTGATGGGATTCGGGGGAATACGCGGAATCCTAGGATACGCAACGAGGACGACGAGAGAAGACGATCGTCGCTTCGAAAGTGGTCCAAATCGCGTCTATTTTAGAGAGACACAGGGCAGGAACGAATAATCGCGAGGAGCGAGTCGCTCGGGGAGGCGAGGGGGGGGGGGGGGGGA
>JAITYT010000350.1:523758-537311 GCA_025433975.1 Liostenogaster flavolineata
TCTCCGCGGTGGGATTCGATCGCTTGGGTTCTCTGCGGTCACAGCCGCTGGTTATTGGTTATCGAGGCGATGTCGAGCGATCGACCGCTCATGGAAACGCTGATGGCCAGGACAGGAATCGTTTTCGAGGTTATTAGTCCTTGCGTTAGTCCTCCGATGGATTTAATCAGTTTCTTCGGGTCGAAGGCTGTGCTAATGCGAGAAGATATCGTCCAAGGGATTCTTAGGAGAAAGGAAAGGACGGGGGACGAGTCTTTTGCTTCGGATGATCGACTTCTGGTGGACGAGGTTCGTTCTCGCCTCCGGGGGTCGATTAGATTTTCGTCGACAGGTGGATCGACACCGTTCGAGGCGGTCACGACTCGGTCGTTTGTCGTTTCGGTCGATTCCATCGTGAAATCGTAGGATTTAAGATTCCATCCTCGTACTTCCGGTTTCTCGCCTCGATCTACCGATATCTTACGGTTTATTTTATAACCTCGGCTCTCGTGCCGATCTCGGTCCGCTTTTCACGGTTTCTGAAGCGTCGTTGCGTGATTCGCATCAAACGATAAACTCGTTGCCTCGTAAAACCGACGTAATGGACTTAGGAGAGTCTCTGGAGATCACGAGTGGCATGCTACGCGTTTATATATCGAGTAGAACGATTGGAAACCTCGAACGATCAATTATCAATCGATTAATCAAGATTACACGAACCCAACCGCGGAATTCTTTTTTTGCTGTTCACGACGTTTCCTTGTAGTGTCCATAATGTTTCTTTCTTGATTGATAAATTGAGTTCACCTAAATGACGATTTAAGTTAGAACTTAACTAATTTAGAGACGATCGTAGTAGAGCATTCGTAATTTCGTAAAGGGCATTTTACAAATTTTCTGAAGTCTTTTGGGAATCGTATTGAACAGAGATGGAGCAAAGTGGAATATTAGGAGCACCGTCGATGTCGTTGCTAAGGCGTCGAGTAGACCCACATAAACGGAAAGGAGATCGTCGCTAATGAATGTTAACGTTACAAGTGCGTGCTGACTGCTAAGACTGGGCGATCGTCGTATCATATTTCAGTGATAAAATTAATTAAGCTCGGTTAACAAGCCGTGACGCGAGTACAAGTGCGAGCTTAAGAGAGAGAGATGCTTCCGTCTACCCTCTTTTCCTCTTTGGTTGGTTTCTCTCGCTCTGTCTCTCTCTCTCACTCTCTCTTGCTCTGTCCCTCCTGTCTTGGCGAGTTCGACGATTTCGTGTGTAAACGGCGAGCGTCGCGATCCGTCGATGCGTAACGCCGACGTTCGTTCGATCCAAGGACGGGAATGTGAGAAAATGATCGAGTAGCGCCCGAGGCGGCGAGCGCCCGTTTCACCTCGGTGTTGCATTTATCTCGGGATTAATTCCATTGTGATCGAGTCCGATCGCGTGGACGATCGTTATCGTCGTCCCAGATGAGGAGAACTATTCAGAGAACTTCTTTCGAGAGATAATCAGTTTCAGCCAAGCTGGAGTCCAAAGGAATCAGTCTTGATGCGTGAGTAATCGAGTTGCATTGGTTCTGATCGCATGGACGATCGTTATCGTCGTCATCGAGCAGTAGAACGAGCCAAGGAACTTCCTTTCAGAAATAATCAGTTCTAGCGGAATCGAAGTCCGAATAAATTAGTCTTGATGCGTTTGAAATCGAGTTCCAGTGGCTCTGATCGCGTGAATGATTGTTATCGTCGCCATCAAGCAGTAGGACGAGTCAGGGAACTTCTTTTCAAAAATAATCAGTCCTAGCGGAGTCGAAGTCCGAAGGAATCAGTCTTGATGCGTGTGTAATCCACAGGGAATTTCTTCGAACGTAAGATCGTTCGTATCGGTATAACCGACTTTTCACGATCAACGATAAGCGTTGTCCACAAATGAAATGCAGAAAGAAATCAGACCAATACGGAGGGGGGCCTGAAAGAACGCACGCAGCAGCTTCGTTTCCAGCTTTCTCGAAGAATCGCTCTTGATACATTCGTAATGGAGTTTCTTCCATGTCGCGCACTGAAAAATCCACGGAAACTGGAAAGATATCGCGCACACGGTGCGTCAGAGACACGCCAGCTAGCTAGTTATCTCGAGAGCGACCCATTCCCCTCTTCACCCTTCGATCGATCGCGTAGTACACGCGTCTTAATCGCAGGACTGACCAATAACCACCTTACACATCGATTCCAACCATGTCGACGGCGAAGAATCCGCTTGCGAGTAGCAGGAGCACCAGGAAGAAAGAAAGAAGAAAGAGAGGAGAAAAGACGGAAGGACGCTTCGTACGAGAGGGATCTCGTTTAGATCGAAATCGGATACTGGCTGAGGAGACGTCTAAATCGGCACGCGGAAGAGACCGATCGACTCGTCGAGGAGAGTAAGAGGAACTAGGGGGGAGGGGAGAAGGGCTAGGAGGATGAAAAGGATGAAAAAAGAAGGAGAGCCTCTTCGCGTGACTACGTTCGACCAGGCTACACGTCCGTGTCCAGGGTCCTGTCCGTGTTTATCAGGCATCACCCTGACCGTGGACGAACACGAGAAACCGATTCGAATAACAAAAATCACCACGCGTATTCCGTATAATCCCTAGAATCGTTCGACGTTTTTTCCGAGTCTTTCTAGCTTACGATCAAGATTCTATCCTCGAATCGATTCCTCCGACCGTCACCTTTTGACTCCTCTAGCCTCTCTAGAGCTTCAAACTCGAGATGGTCTTCCAATTATGTCCGAAGAAATTTTAGGTATTTCCAGAACGGTCGGTAGAGCTTCTAGCAGCAGTAAAAACTCCCCTCGACTTTAATCCGATTGCCCGTCTCTTCCTCGCCAATCTTTTATCGTCTTTTACAACCCCCATTACGTCGCAAGTCCCGGGAAAGACGAGTGTGTCGCCTTGCAACACGCAACTACGATGCGTACAAAGAAATTGTCCACTGACTTTCCTTTTAACGGAAATTGGAAGCGTAAACGAAGCAACGTCTCAACGGAATGACGACGATGATGACGAAGGATCGACGTCTAGAGGATCTTTAACTGTTTTTTCTTCCATCTTTTGTTCTACCTTTGCTCCTCTTCTCTTTTAGAGTAGATTGGGCTCGCGTGAGTCTCTTTTCCTCCTCTGTTCTCTTCTCATCTCTTTTAGAGTAGATCGGACTCGCGTGGAAGCGCCGACGCGCCTCTCGGTTCGGTAATTAAACGTGGCACGTTCGAAGCTGCCTCCTCCTGAAGCGCGTTAACGGTTCGTACTTTGGCCGGCGTACTCCTTCTTCCCTCGCGGTTTAGCATTTCCATTTCCACGGCGCGGCGGTACCATCTCGCGAGGGATCTTTACCGAGGAAATTAATGAACGCCGCGCCGCGTAAGTGCCGCGTAATCTTCGAATTGCGGTAAAACAAACTCCGACTCCGAATACGCTGAAATGCTGTATCGCCGAACGGAATGCAACGCCGCATACCGTCGTGCTACGTCTAACGGCGCGGTATGTATGTATGGATGAACTTCGTTTCTCGTTCGTATCGGTTCCTTTCTTCGATTCTGGCGCGACTCAAAAATTACGATGATAACGAGGACAATGATCGAAGTAAAGCGCGATTGTGAATCTTTAACAGTATTCTTGCGAAGGAGAAGCAACTGCGTTGTGGAGAGTGTACAGAAATGTCTGGGTTTGAACGTATCCCAGGTCTCTGGATCGCTGAAGATCTGTAAAGAAATGTTGCCGCAGAGTTGTCTTCGAACTGACATTCGTTCGGATGATCGCATTAGCTCGGTCCAGTTCATCGAGATCGAACAATGATTGATAAAGTTTCACCACGATTTTCCTTGCAAAGGAGAAGCAACTGCATTCTAGAGGGTGTAAAGAAACGTCTGCTCCTGGTTGTCATAGGACTATTCCACGTTTTTAGATGGGTGAAGGTATATAAAGAAATGTTGCCGCAGAGTTGTCTTCGAACTGACATTCGTTCGGATGATCGCGTTCACTAGGCTCGGTTAATCAAAATTGAACAACGAATCGAATAAAGATCGATGTAGTACGAGCACGATATTTTCCAAACAGGTGTCTTTTACACGCTGTTATCGATTATCCTAACTTCTCCAATTAAACTAGCAGCGACAACTTCAAATTTACGAGCTACGAGCGATGTCGCGTCGTACCAATGTCGGCGTTACGGCTCAGAATGCGCTGCATACCGGAACGCACGACTTACACACGAGATCCACCGCGATCTCGTGTTTAACGACGACCTGCTCGGCTCTCATCCTGATACGGTTACGCATACAAATTCTATGGGGCACGAGCGAGGCGCGAAGTGTTAAGTTCCGGACGAGGAAACGACAGGAAGGTGGGGGAACGGGTGGAGGGATAAGAGGATCCTCCAGGCGCAAGCATCCTCGGGCGATAATGCCGACCCGTGCCACCGATCCTCGGATTATCCGTGCAACGTCGCTATTGATCGCTCACCGCGCGTTTAAACCGCTTTGCAGCGTGACCCACGACGAGGTCTGATCCTACCTCGTAACTTATTACGCGCGCGATGCGAGCAAACGCGCTGCAGAGCCCAAAGGAAGACACGCTTTCCTTGCTCGAGAGCGCACCGCAATTGGATTAAATCGCTTTCGAATCCTTCCGTACGATGCGTAAGATCGTGTGGAAATCGCGTAGAAATATAAACTTGCCAATGAGTTTCAAGCAGGTACGGACAGGTGGCTTTTCATCATCCAAAGGTTACGATTAATCCGTAGTTAATGTCGAATGTCCAAATGTTGGGTAGTAAAGTGGTCAAATTTGTGACCTCAAAGATGGATTTTCGTCCAGAAAATGATCCGATCAACAATGGTCCCTTGACCAAGAAAGAGGAGTTCGGTAATAAACTAGAGGTTCGATTAGAAAGGAAGAGAGAATTTTGATCATAAATATGACGTGAACAATACAAGTAAGTCTTGGAAAGGAAATTGTTTCAGTCATCTTTTTTCTTCGAAAAGATGAGTTTGACGCTCTTTCACTAGGTTTCAACAGCTTTAAAGTATTCTTAGGGATACGCGAGCACGCAGGTAGAAAAACTGATCGAGCGAGAAGAAGGTACAGCGGATTAGCACGTCTTGGTCAGGTGGCAACGGCAGGAGCTCGAGCAGCGTCAGCAACAGCGACGAAGTAACCAGAGATATACTATTACCAGGTTCCTGGTGCTTCGATTAATTGGCCTGTACAGTTAAGGCTTGGGCTAGAAGGGAGAGGAAGGGAGAAGCCGACGGATCGTGGCGCTGCCCGAGGCCCTCTCACGGTTAATTTATTGCAAGCGGCGACGTTCGGCCGTGTCGCGGTTGTCTCGTCCGCGATCACGACACCGCAAATGAAGACTTTTATGCTAAGCGGTGCGCACAAGCAGGTGGAAAAACGTCGCTTAAGGATCTCGCCTTTAAGGAGTCAACGTTAATTACGATTCCACGGAATTCTCATGACTCCATCTGGTCGACTTCTTGCACCAAACGGCCAGAACTCGGGTCTAAAAGTCTGGCTTAGTCTCTTCGGGTCTGCGGGCTTATCCGATCTACCAGAGGTTTGTAAAGATTGACTTGACGATAGAACACGGCCCAAGAGAAATCTAAGTGCGTCACGCTTCTGTGGAATAATTAATTAGGTTAGGCGAATCGCCTTGGTATTGAATCGATCTCCAACTTTCGTGGAATGAGTTCGTTTGGTCTGGTGTCTAAGATTTCGTGAGAGTGGACAGAGAACTAAAAACTAGAGATGGTCTTGAACATCTAAAATTCTAGAATTTTCTTTTATTCGAAGTATATAACAATTTCGACCATCAACGGGCCTGTAAATTGAACAGAGAAGGATTTGGAAGGGAAAGCTGATATCCGTCTTTGAGAATTAGGAAATAAATCCCTGGAGAGTGAGAGATCGAAGTAAATGGTTTGGCGATTGACTCAGCGGATTTGATTTAAGATCAAATCGCAACGATTCGATCGCCTTGGAGCTGCTACGATTAGAACGACCATCGAAGAATCCGTTTTAAATTCTCCTTTCGATCAAACTCGCTGAACGGCTGTCGTTGAAACGATTTGCCACGCGCGTAAATCGCTCTTGCAATTCGCCTTAACGATTACCCTTCCACGACGCAATCGCCCCGCCTTGATTTTTCAATCGAACGCTACGTCCACGCGACTCAGGCTTTCACTTTCCGCTGAACACATCGCCTCGAAATGAGTTTCGATGGAATAAAGAAGTTGGGAACAATAGAAAACGTCGATCGACCAGCCGCTAATTTATCGAACGACCCACTCGCTAACTTACTTAAGTGACCCAGCATCGAATCGGCTCGAAACGACCGAACTGGGCGATTTATATCGTTCGAGATTCAAAGTTCGCCTGGATATCTACGAGCAGGCGGTGACCAACTCTAATCGCACCGGCAGCCAGCAACTTGACCGTGAAGTTGGCCGTGAAGCTGACCGTGTTGCTGTACGACGCGCCTACTTCTTTCCGCCCAACTTGTTGGTCAATGTCTCCGGCGGTGCGCGAATATTTATTTCCTCTTCGTGGAGGATGCGTTCGCGGTATTTCTCCTGGGTATATTTAACTTTGGAAGTTTATCGAGCGAGAGGATGTAATTCACGGTCCGAGTTGCGTTGGAATCGTAACCGAATGCCAAGTGGAAAAAAAGTACCGCTTGGTGTCCTCCTGATCTTTGCTAAGCTTTGCTACAATTTCTAATACAATAGAACAATTTTGTTCTAACTTCCGATCGCTCGATGCTAGATCGAGTGGACGAGAAAAGAACGAAGGTTGATTAACACTAAACGTACCAAGCTGGGTCAAATGACCTTTTTTAAAATTTACTTTAATTCTTTATATTCCTTATAAAAATGGAAACATATGTTTGGTCTGTTTCGTAATGGATCATTTGACCGCTTATGGTGTGATTAGGTATACGAAAATGCCGGTACGTTTAGCGTTAAGTTAGAAAAGAAACGACAAAAATTACCTCGTTGCGCGTATGGTCTCCTAAACGATGCGTTTGTCTTTCTGTTTCAGGTAAGTGTCTTCGAACTGCCAAGAAGTAATTTGCAAAGCCGTCGTTCTCGCCCTAAAGCTAACCCGATTTGTCGTGGATAAGCGTACGTACGTAGGTCGTCTTATTGCTTTTATTTCGCCTTCCGAATCGCGCGTACACGACTAACGACGCGTAATGCAATCATCCAGCGTCTCGATCGATACTCGATAAATTATTCAGTGCGCGAGCTTATGAATAATTCCCTTCTATCCGCGAATGTCGCTCGTCCTGAACGAGGCTGGCCAATGAACGATCGTTCGATGACAACGCGATAAGAAGAGAAAATGACGGACAAGATTCGTTCGTAAAGAACGAAGGAAATTGAGACTTTTAACACCTCGTCCACCTCCTCCTCCTCCTCTTTCTCCATTCTTCGTTCTCCTTTTCCTCTCTCGTCTCTCGTACGCATCGAAGATCAATTATCGGCACTTCTTCGGCGAGTTTCTTGCCTTTACGTGCAAATCGCAATTGCTGGCATTGAAATTCCGTCTCCTTATCGCTTGATCGCTTCACCGGGCATCGCCCAGCAGCGGACTCCCTTCTCTCGGACGCGTTCGAATAAGTTGCACGACACCTCGTTGAGATTCGCAGAACGAATCTCGCTGAAAGACGCGAGGTGAGCCGTCGCTCCGCTAAACGTTGCCTTCGTGACTCATCGGCACGCACGCGTGCTCGCGAACGCGCCTACTTACTGCCACCAACGATAAGTAGAGAACAAGGTATCGAGGTACGCGCTGATCATCGGAGGATTAATTATCGCTGCTCTCTTCGCAGCCAGTCGATTACATTTTGGCGGCATGATAACGATTAGATCGGCGCGTTTTGCCCTGATTCGACCGGCCAGACCCGCCGCGGACATCCATTCCAGCGCCTGGCGAACCGATAACCTCGTTAGCCCTCTTGTACGCGGCTGCAACGAGACGGGGAGGACGAATGGCCGTCCTTCCCGTCAAACTCGTATGCCCCTCGAATCCAACCGATCGGCAAACGATGGATTCGGCGCGAAACCACTCGACGAATAGCTCTTACCGATGGAAAGGATAAAAGCAAAAAAGGGCAAGAACAAAAAGAAGTGCCCAAGCGAGGTAGCGGCGAGTCGAATAAAAGTAATCCCAGACAAAGTAACGATCGAACGAAGTAGTAAATTTTCTCGATCGACCAGGACGATTGGCAAGCGTAACGAACGATCGACGCGTAGAGAAGCGTGAAAACGGGCGGTGCAACAGGGGCGTTAAAAGTAGGAGACTAGCCGCGATTTCCGTGACGACGATGGCTAATCGTGCAAGCCAGAAGAGGGAAGAGCGGAGGGGAGAGGGGAGAGGAAGACGGCCGTCCTTTGGTCGTTTCCGCGTGATGTCGACCTCGGCTCCGGGCCGAGGCGTTGCTGGGGATCGGCTTCCTTTTGCAGCGCGTCCGAGGTGCCTGGTGTATCGCTTTACCTCGCGTAATTCCACGTAGAGCTTGGCTCTGCTCGTCTGTTGCCCGCCGGCCGGCTCAGCTCCTCGTCCACGGGCTGCCGAGAGAGAGAGAGAGAGAGAGGAAAAGAAACGACTAGCGAATGATCGAGCAACGAAGCGGGGTTGCTAGGAAGGCAAGTAGGCTGCTAGTTCGATCATTCCTCCTTGCTGTTGGTTATTGTTGCCGATGATAGGCACCGGAACTGTTGGGATCGCCTGCTGATTTGTACGGTTCGATGATCGATGTTATCGTTGAAACGTTTTAAAGATTTACGAAGCGTTGACAAACTCTCAATGGACAGAAGACAATTGTCTTCTGTGGGTGAAGAAAGAATCGATATCCCAAAAAGTGTTGAACTATTTCCTACTTGTTGTTCCAGTTTAAAGTAAAACGAACACTTCTAATAGGCGACAAGTTTAACAGTCGCAATCCTTGCAAGAAGGTGCTAAGCTTGTTAAGCAGATCGCCTTACACTGTTATACCAGCTGAACGTGATTCGATACTCGCTGCCGACTCTCCGTCAGCATCTACACCAGTACCGATCCTAACTCAGCCATTTATACCCAAAAGCTTTCCAGGTATCGCCTGCCTTTTTGACCTAGAATTTTCCAAAATCATAATTCTCAAAACCATGAAAACTGGTGTGTCTGTGTGGCAGAAGGAAGAAACGAACGAAAGAAAGACGTCGATAGCGGACGTCCTTGCCCCGGGGCACGGGGACGACCCAGCGTGTCCTGGAGACACAAGGACGCTCGATCTCTTCCCTTCCTCGTCTTCCTCTTTTCCTCCCTTTCTCTCGCTCGCATGCCAACGCGCACTGCTAGAGAGAGAAAGAGAGAGGGGGAGGAAGAGACCGGTCCCAACCACCCCCGGCCTCGAGAGAATCCTTCCTTCCTCCTTCCTTCTTACCTTCCTACCTCGAGCTCCGCATAATTTCAACACACGGTTTTCCAAGCGGTGTGGCGACTTGCCCGACCGCCTCGGAACATCGCCCGTGCCGTAGGCGGTGTATCGGAATCGCGCTCTGCGTAGCGGTATTCGCGCCAAGATCGCACCTATGCGGTCCCGCGATTCTCCGTTATTTACATTCTAGAAGTGTATCCGCGCCTTCGGACAAAATAAGATCGGCGCCTTTCGGTCATTGGAAAGATCATCGATTTCGTCGATCTTCCCCCAGACTTTTCCTTTTATCGATTCTCCGATAGAATTCATAAAGTATGGATTGAAGATTGATTTACTTTGGAAGCAACATTGATTCACCTTATCTTTATGGACTGGCGATTGACTTTTGATTGCGCTTAAAGATCATTATCATTGGTTTAGGCCATTGGCTCGTTGAAGATATTAAAATTATTAATGTTAAATTAAGTATTCGTTGATGCATCCACGAGAAAACCGAAGAGGAAGGATAGCGTACGAACGACACGAAGAAAAGATTCGAACCATCGATATTTCCGACATTTAGTGTACGTTTCTTTGTAACTTTGATTAAGACTCGTTAAACGCGCCAGCATCCATGAATAAACTCGCCGAGCGAGTTCTCAGCACTTAATGGGTTAACCTGTTTGCGACTCGGGTTACGTTGCAACGTGTTCTCGGATCTACTCGCCTACGTCCTTCCTCCCCACGTCTTCTTCCACCTTTTCCACCTATTCCCTCAAAATCGTCTGCGATTTTTCATTCCCCGCTCGATCAGCTTTCCGCCTTACCCGAGAAACGAGTTCTACAAAGCGATTATACTCGCCCGGAGTATCCAGAGAACATCGAATGCCTCGTAACCTAACAAAAATAGCAGCGCGCGATCACTGGATAGATTAACACTCGTGAACGAAGCCTCGACCTGGAAAGTGTGCAACGCTAGTTCCAATAGTAACTCGAAACCTATCTTATCAGAATGAAATTCTTAGAAAATATTATATATTAGGTCTGACAGAAAATTCTGTTCGCTTTGAATTAAAGGAAACCAATACATTTTCGATACATTAATTAATCAATATTTACTGGACAATGCAATTTTCATCGTTACTCGCCACCTCTTTGCGTATATATCGGGCACATGAAAAAGAGTTAATAATAACGAGTTAATGTTGAAACTTGAGGTGACATTTTTGACCGAACTTTTCGGTAGATCTAATATCGTATTTGTAGAATACCGTTAACCCTTTGCACTCGAAGTACTCCCTACTGGCCAAACTGCCAAAGTTTGGCGTTGTACTCGAAGTGTGCAACTCAGCCACACCAACAACATTGCATAGCCAGAATACAGCAAAAAATATCCGAGTTGGTGAAACCTTTAGGCCAGAAGAAGTCCGAGTGCAGAGTGTTAACTACGAATTTCGTCCTTGACGACCTAATATTATAAATTCGAGTTAGTCGTCTTTTCAAGTACGCCTGAAATACGATCTGTCTTCTCTAACGCGAGACTCCGCCTGACTCGCGCTGGGGCTGAAGTTGCGACGACAAGGGATCCCACTCAACTCGATGTACAGCAACTCCATTTTAGTAAGCGGTAACGAGAGTGCGAGCATCCATAAACGCGGACGTAAACTCGAGAGTTATTATCCCGACGCCGATGAATCGGCTCGAATCGAACACTTTCGAGAGTCCGGCGAAAGTGCAGCGTCCTTACGGCCGGTCCATCGGTCGGTCGTTCGTTCCATCCTTCCTTCTATCTTTCCTTCCATCCTTCCTTCGTTTATACGAGGGGAGCAACAAGCATTCGCGCCCGTACGATCGGCCAGTGAACCGGTTGACCGTGGTCAGGACTCTAGCCGCGCTCTGCCCTCTTTTCGTGGGTCCAAAGCGATCGAATTACGACCAGAGGCTTACGATCTTGTCATTCGCTTTTCGTCCTTTCCAATTGGCTCGGTTTGCCGTATGAGTTCGACGTCTGAGTTTGACGAAGCTACGACAAATCTTGGAACACGACATTACCTTAGTTCTGGGGTATGGTCTTAGATTCATGTATGGTCTTGTTTGGTCTTATCGTAGAGAAGTATCGTAGAAAGTCGAAGTTTTTCTTTCCATTTCTAAGCCACGAACGAGCGTGTGGCTGATGTTAACGGGAATACGACCTTTTTCCTGTCGACAAGCGTTAGCGCCTCTTCCTGCCGAATTCCCTGATTAACGTCGATTCTCAACGGTAAGGGATTATCATTCGAGAAAGTATAGGCAAACACAAAGCGTTCTAGTGATACCAAACCTCGAAGATGCCGAGGTAAAAGATCGATTTTAAACGATTCTCGTGGCTTCTTTTTTTAAGACATCTCGTCTGGGTTTGGTCGAGATGCCCGTCTGATCTTTCAACAACGTCCCCGACGGTTTCGATGTACCCTGTCGTCGTCCAACGGTCGCGGAGCTTCAAAGCTTCAACTTCCGGTGTTTAGGGCGCGCCTTCGTTCAGCGGATGCCGTCCGTTCCCGTTTCTACGGAGAATCCAATTCCGCCTCGAAGATGCGACGCGATATCGCCTTCTATCTCGAACTCCGTGCGAACAGGAGTCGAACTTACACCGCGAGGAATTTCGATCTTGATGAACTTCGTCTATTTGAGTCCCACCCTGTAACAAAAAATTGAATCGAGATATCATTTTTTTATATTTTTATATACGCGACTCCTTTATTAATCAAAATAAACCAATTTCGTTTAATTTCAAGAAAGAAAAGAAAATTTCCGTGCAACACGAGTCTATTTGATTTTCTTAAGTTCCGTACCTCGAAGAGTTAAGAAGAGTATTATTAAGAGAGGTGAAAAAAAAGCTAAATTGTGAGGGTTTTCGGATGAAAGAAATCGTCGAGTTTCGATTTGTAAGTTAGATCGAGAATTTGCGAACGAATGCGTGCAGTTAAGCGAAAAATTGAAGTTAAGGAAGAAGTGAAAAAAAGAAAGAAGAAAAAAGAATTTCATTCGTCGAGCAAAGTTCTCGAAAGTCGATCGAAACGATCGGATAAAAGAGAGAGCTCGTAACGAAAAATAATACGAAGAAAGAAAATCGAAGTAAACGAATTCGCAGGATTGCAAAAGGATGACGTTTGCAATCGGAAAAAAATCGCGTGTGTCGACGCGAGCGAGTAATTCCTTCGAAAGGAACGTCGTATGATAATGACTCGATAAAATACGATCCGGTAGTATCCGACGCGAGCCTATTAAGTTGTAAACGATCGAGCAAAATGCGTTCATTGGAACGTAAATCATGAATGAATCTAGCGCGAACGATTCGCATCTCCGGCCAATCGTTGTACCACCAGTTGCACCAGTCGCATCTTCGTCGTAAGATCGAGAAACGAAGGAAGAAACACAGAAAAACGAAGCTTAGAAATAGGAAGATGCAGGAGACAATATCTAAAATTGTAAGAATGAAGAATTCGACGATTTTTCTGCTTTCGAAATTTCAAGCACGCCAAAATATTCATGAAAACACGCGTTATTACGCTTCATCGACGTTTGAGAAAATATAGGAAAATCGTAGAACGAACAATTCTTTTTTGATACCTAAATATGCACGGTGGGATGTTTTTTATATCACCTCGAAAAATTAAAAATTGTCGAAGCTCAAGAGTTTATATCGAGACCAGCCTACTTCACTGTGTGCGCTGACAGATTCCGCATTTAATTAAATGTTTTTTAAAAATTTTTTGTATCAATTTCACTTAATTTTATTACTACCATCTATCTATTCGATACAACATAATGCAAGATGCATGATTATGCAAATGACATTCTATATATAATATTATACGATTATGTAAATGCAAGATTCATGCGGATGGCATAACAGGTGGTTATTAATTATAAAAGAAACCTAATTTGTATCGTTTTACAAGAATACGATTTCTATCTAACATGACGTTTTATCGTATAAAATTCCGTGCCTCGAAGAGTCAAAACGTGTGAAAATGGAACTCGAGACGAAATTGAGTCCACTGCGAATAACCAACGACGTAATAAAATTCCGTCGAAGTCAACTCGCTCGACTTTAGGCAAACTAGTCGTGTCGCCATTTTCTTTTTTATTTCGCCTGACATAAAAAAAAA
>JAITYT010000350.1:549415-560924 GCA_025433975.1 Liostenogaster flavolineata
GGTTACGCAGTGCTGATGCCAACTGTTGCTACGGTACGTGACGAGCTGACGTCTCTGTTAAACGTGGCATTTGACCAATATTTTGTTGATCAACTATCGCAAAAATGTCCCCATAGATTCGTGCGTTTCAGTCTGTGAATTCCAGATGCATGGTCGAAGCTACCAGCTTGGAGGGTCGCCATTTTGCTGGCGTCTACTCTCTTTTTTAATTATAACGCTTATTCTTTATTACTTCCTTGCCGATGTCGTGCTTTTCTTTCGCATCTGCCAGCTCGAAATGGCCTACGGTTTTTCGTACGTATCTATAATTTCAAAAACACGAGTAAAAATTACGAGTGGTGTCCCGTTACGATCTGGAGCACGCCGTCGAGTCTACAGAACTTTCGAAATTCCATCGGTACGGGTGGAAAAATAAACATCGACGTAAAATTCAACGAAGCTTAACAAATTCACTGGTTGGGAATTCGTCCGATTTACGCAGTTTATCGTCCTGTTGCCGCACAATGCAACTTAGGGTCAAAGACGTAATTCCAGGAGGTTGTCTCTAGCTCTTATCTCTCCGTCTCTTTCTTAATCTTTCTCGGTCCCTCTCTTCTTCCTCTTTTCCTCTTTTTCTCTCTCTCTTACATCGGTTCGCGCAACGTGGTTCCGTTTCTCACGAGGCGCGTGGTTTTCCATCGCACGTGCGCATCGTACGAAATCCGGTCGCGAGTAATCATAATCATCGTACTCATATTATTTGCACACGCAAGTCCATTCTTACGTGTTTGCACGCACATCGGCGGGTTCCCGCGTGCACCTAGACGCCTGGTGCATGCGCGTGGACGCGTATAGCGAGCGCTATCGCGCGACATCGATTTCGTAAGACCTTTTCAACGGAGATACATGCACGCAGCGTCGGTGATTCTCCTTTCGCAATAGGCTCGCGGTCGATGTTCGAAAAAGGAAACGATATTTCTATCCGAGATCGACGATGAACGAACTGCCGCTTTCCGCGATGCACACAGAAGCGGCAATTGTGCCCGATCGCTCGTGCAATCGTACGATTCCCATGCTCGATGGAATTAGAATGTCCACCTCCAAATTCGTCGATGTATCGTCATATTCGTCGGAGACGTCCAACTCGTTCCCAATCGAGTACGATCGATGCTTCGAGTCGAAACGTGACGGTACGTAAACATATTTGTTTAAACAATCGCGAATTTTAAAGGAAGTTTGACTCCACTCGTCGCTTGGTAGCTTAGGAAGGTCTCGACAAGATCACGATAAAGCCTACAAATAACCTAAAATTGAAATTTGTCTATATAAAAGTAGATAAAAATAGAGTTTGAATCAAAGTTGTCATCGAGTCACCCGAAATTGTTGAGGAATTTTGAGAAATTCATTGCTTCCAAAATGCTTCTTTAGAATATGGACCTAAGGCTATCAGGATTCGAGGCGTATGTTCTTGAGTGGAGTCCAAAACTAGAAAAAATAGACAACTGTAGGCTTCAGTTTGAATTAAAAGTCGACATCGAGTCTCAAAGGTAGAATCGTTCGTGAAATCTCTTCATCGAATCAGAAGGAAATTTATTCATTGATCGTAACACGATCGTACTCTATCGCTTCCAAAACGCTTCCCCTTTAGGAGTAAGGACATTAAGCTGTCACAATTCGACTCGTTATGGGCGTCATGACACCCACGAGTCTTCCTTGGAGGTGTATGTTCTCCAGTGGAGCTCAAAACTGCGGTTTATCCATGCCCAAACTAGCAAAAGTAGTCAAAAGTAGACTTCGATAGACTTCGATAGACTTCAGTAGACTTCTAATTTCTAAGAAATTTATAATGAGTAGACAAAGGAAGAATCGGTCCACTCTATCGCTTCCAAAACGCTTCTCCTTTAGGACTAGGAACATCAAGGCGTTAGATTCTAGGCGTCCATTCTCGAATGGAGTCCAAAAAGGCGGTATATCTATGCCCAAACCAGCAACAGTAAAAAAAAAGTAGACTTTAGTAGACTTCAGTTTGAATCAAAGTCATCATCGAATCACCCAAGATCTTGAACGAGTAGACGAAAGTAATAATCACTCCTAAATCCTCTTCATCGATCAGAAGGAAATCCATTCATTGATCGCAACACGATCGTACCCCATCGCTTCCAAAACGCTTCTCCTTTGGGAGTAGGAACATTAAGCTGTCATTGACGAGTGATTCGACTCGTTATGGCCGCCGTGGCACCCACGAGTCTTCCTTCGAGGCGTACGTTCTCGAGTGGGGGGACCGGGCCCAAAATCGAGCCGACGGGAGCGCGATGGGAACCGCGAGATAGCCCGGCTTACATTGATTTTAAAGAACACCAAATTGCAGGAAGCGGGAGGTCAGATCGACCTGCCGGTGGCGCGGCGCAGGCCGTGGGGAACCGGCCGCGTCTGAGGCGGGTGAGGCGTCCGAGGTGAGGCGAGAAGGGCGAGGCGAGGCGAGGTGAGCAAGATGCACCTGCGAACGCCGACTCGAGGAGACCGATTCGACCTACGCGGCCTCCTCCTCGCCGCTTCCGGTAACTTTCGGCCTGAACCCTTGCCTTGGTTTTCCTGCCTTCGATCTTGCACGATTTGGATTAAAAATTGTCTAATTCGACCGTAATCGCGGTACACTCCTACACCGTCCCTAAAAGATCGGTTCTCCAAGAAGAGAACTCTGCCTTAAAATACCTGGAGCAAAGTTTGAAGGGTATCCTTTTTCTTTCGCGATATCACGTGCCGAAGAATTTCGAGGCAGCAAGTCCGTGTTTAATGGTGGCTTCCTGTTCGAGCGCTTCCCAGGAATTCAATTTAAAATCGTCTAATTCGATTATAATTGCGGTATACTTCTGCGTCTTCCCGAAGGCTTCGATAAAAAGTGGGATAGAGTCCAAATTACCGAGAAAACAGCTTTCACAAAACGTAGGCAAAGAACACCATTCGAACGTCGTCGAGTCAAATCCATCAGTTCCCGTAAAATATTATTGGCTCTTTATTGGCAAGAACGATTGACCGCGAGAAACGCGTACACGTGAGCCAGTCGATGTGCGAAATTACGATTAATAGCGCGGCTACGCACGGTAACGCGTTGAAGCTGTAATCAGCGAGTCTACCATCGTGCCATAAGTATACATACGTGTCCAAGTGGCAAAAAGTCCAAAGTCGTGCGATCGATAGATAGAAAACCTCATCGTTCGACTGTAAGAAAATAAAAAGTATCGAAGTCCAAACAAAAAGTTCTGAAACAAAGAGAGAGAGAAAGAGAGATCCAGGAGCAAGCTAGTAGGGAAGAGAGAGAAACTATCACTCTAACGATTGACTCGCAACGTGTCTCGTGCCAGACGCAACCACCATTATCCTCATCCTCGTCGCCATCAGCGTAAGCGACATTACCATCATTGCCATCGCCATCGTCATCGTCATCGTCATAGCCATCGCATCGTCGCATCTAATTGCATTGGCGAACGCAAACGGCAGTCGAGGTAGAACCGCAGCAGTGACACCGATTTACCAGACCTCCATGCCGATAGGATCTCGGGGTTACGCAAACTGTAATGCGCCACGGTCCTAAGTTCGAGCGGCTCTCGAAGAACGACCACGGCTTTGGGTCTGTGTTCCCCTGCCTGGGCGATATGCGTGTACCCATGTGTGTGTGTGTGTTTGTGTTTGACTGGATAGGTGGTAGGTAGGAAGGTAACTAGGTGAGTTGGTAGGTAGATAGGTACGTACGTGGTTTCGTGCCGTCTATCGATCATTACGAGGGACATTAGCCAGGACGGTTATTAACGATTTCACAATGTCGATCTCGATGTCCCAAGGAACACGATTTGGTCGCGTAAACGAGGCGATGTTTATTTAGCCCATCGAGATGTTAACTTCTGGGTTTCTTCGTTCGATCGAACGCAGAGCGATCTAACAACCGATTTAACTTACATATCCGAATTCCAGCTCGAAGACTTCGACACAAAATGGTCGACTTTCTCTTTTCAAAATGGCGGACCAGGATGTATCGAACGATATACGCCGCGTACTATAAATTTTCATATTTAATTATCGAAGGGAAACGTTCTTAATCGGAAGTAGCGTATTTCTACTCGAATATGGCCTCGCATTTTCTATAAATCCATTAAACGAAACCCGACGGTAAAAGTCACCGGCATTGTTTCTCGGGCAGCGATTCGATATCGTTTTAGGTGCACGGACACGACTCGAAATGCGATCGTAATCCGCGCTGAATAACCGGAATGCCGAGGTTCTTATGAAAGCGAACTCGAGTCCATAATTAACCATTATCAAGACAATCGTTTAACGATCTAATTTACTTCTCCGTCGTTGACTTAAGTCGGGCACTCGGTCTCGGAAGGCGGCGTACGAGCACGTACGAGCACCCGCACACCAACTGCGATTACGACCACGATACGAGGAACGCGCGAAAGGTCCTTCGGGGTGCGAAGCGGCGCGACGTGGGGGAGTCGAAGGCGAGGAGCGGGGATGTAGAGTGAGAGAGAGGAGAAAGTTAATTTACCTCTCGAAGGAAAGGCAGTATTGTGGCGCAAAGTAGCTCGCAAACTCTGATAAATCCGAAACTTACCGTGCTACCTAACGTTGATACGTTCAGTGCCACGTCAGTCATCGATCAGTCAGCTTGAACGGTAAGTTCAGCGTCAGCCACCGGTGACCGACAGTGACACCCAACGTGTTAATCGTAACTCCTTTGAACCGATCGACTTTGAACATCGACGTGTAAGTTTTAAAATATACAGAAGGGTCACGCGGTCGCGAGAACCGTAAAAACGAGAGGAAAAACGAAGAATAATGGAACAATGCAGAAACTCGTACGCACGGCGACGGTGACTCACCGGTGGAACGCAATCGCACGAAATAAAAGTTAAAAGGCGCCTTCTCGGCGTATCTAACGCTGCTGGGATCGTTTGAAAAGACAGAGAGAAAGAGAGGGAAAAATTAGAAATGGAAAGGAGAGAAACGGAGGGAAGCAAAGAAGGGTGGAAGACGTTCGAACGCAATCGCGTGGAGCGCGCCGCCGTTCGCTTGGGAACCCGACGCGGAGCGCGTCCTTGACCGGGTCTATCGTGTGACCGATCTCCGCGCATCACAATGCTTCCCCCTCCCCGCCGGCATGTCGCACCCTCGGCTCGCGGCCGGCCGGCCAGCGAGGCCCCGACAGGCCCACCGCGAGGGCCGCTCTACCCCCACTCCTCCTACGTCGCCGCTTGGTCGCTCGTCCGCTCGCTTGCTTTCCCCTCTCCGTGCCCCGCGCCCCGCAAACCACTTTGTTTCCTCTCGGTCTCTTGGCGCAACCCCGATTGAGCGCGCATGCGGCTCCTTTCCTCTCCCCAAAACTCCCGGCCGCCTACGAAACAATACGAGATTCTCTTACGATTCTATCCCCTACCGGGCGAGAGTTTCCTTTCCATTGTTTGCCATATTAATTACGCTGACGCATAACGCGCGCGCGCTCGCCTCATCGGAAACGAGAGAAATCTCGTTGCCGCGCGTTACGTATTAAGGTCGAGCGGAATACGAGCGGAATACGAGCGGAAGGCGCGTCTTACGCTCGAAGGCCGCTGGTGCGAGGCTCGCTTCTCAACGATGGCGGATTTTGCGCAGGCTGACACGGCGCCAAAAAAAGTCTTACCAAGGGATTTGTAATATAACTCGAACAATGATCGATTTCGATCCGTTAGTGTCCGATAACGATACGTTCGAAGAACGATACGCGTACGAAAGATGGACGCGATTTAACTCTTTGAGCGCTGCGTTGCCTGACGTGAAGCGTACGCCGTGCACTGCTCGCTCTTTACGAAAGCAGCGAGTTGAACAGACTGATTTTTTTTGTTTTGTTTTGTGAGTTCGTGAGGAGCCACATATGCGTTCGTAGCCTAAATCGAATAGTTGTGCGAGAACGTATTCATAGCGCTCAAAGGGTTAGCTCGGGCATAGCCGTACTTTTCCTTTTCGCTGCGCTTCGTGACACGCGAACTCGACTTGCCATGAGAACCCCTGACTGTTCAGCCGAAACAGTGGGAGGAAACTGGGAGTAGTGAGATCTTCGCTTCGAAGAGGAGTCGTCGTCGTCGTCGTCGTCGTCTTCGTGTCGTCGGGAATGACGAGCTGGTGGGGAAGAGGGGAGGGGGCAAGGGCGTAGCTGAGACAATGGAGCATTAAAGCCACGGCGTGGTTTTCCAGACAGGAAATTACAGGGATCACGCGGAGATTGACAGAAAAACGGCCGAGTCGAGCTCGTAGATAGCGAGAACGCGCACGATAAACCCCTTCTTGCTCGCGCGTACCTCGCCGGAGCGGTTGAAAACGCGCTGGAACTCCCACCCCCGATTCTACCGATTGTCGTTTTCGCACCGCCTCGAGGAACCTTTCGAACGTAGCGAGACGACGACCTAGATCGAGGCATCGAAAAGGTTTACGTGAAAAAACTCGTGATCGTGTCCGATCACGAGTTGGATCGATTCCAACTTGAGTCACTTCGAAGTTCGATCCTAACGAAACTAACCCAGCTCACAATCGTTAGCGATGTAGTGTACTTTAAGAAGATACATTGGTAGCTGATGGCTCTCTTAAGGTTCTCTATATACCTTGGCATATCCATAGGCGCAGGATCAAACAGCGCCAGCGCGATGGTCTTTAAGAAGACACAGTGTTAGCTGACGGGTCTCTTAAAGTTCTCCATGTTACTTATCCATTCATGGGCATAGGCGATTGCATCATTTTCGAGAAGAAGACGTCGGGTACCTGCCGACAAGTCTATCGTGCCAGTTGGACGATCGAATCTGCCTGTCTTGCAAGAAGGCCAATATAGTCGAATCGCGAATTCCAGGTGCTTGTCGCGATCGAATAGGACGACACGGCTAGGTCCGAGGAGGATCCTCCTACCTTCCGAGCTTACTAATCGGGAATAAATTCAGCCCGATGTCCGGGATAACTCGAACGAACGCGTTCCGGGTCTCCCTGGTCGCGTCGTTGGCGCGTTCGCGATGGCGGCTGCGAGGATGGAGGAGGCACGGGCCGCTTGATATCCCGTCCGATAAAGAGCCCTGCGAGAGAAATCGACGAAGAGGCGCAGGACGGTGCGCGAGACGCCGATGACGTACGGCGTCGTGGCCATCCATTACCAGGGGGACGATAAATTCACCCTGGCCAGTGTCGACCGCGCCGGGTGAACCCAAGAGCACCGCGCGCGTCGTACTACTCTCGATCCTGGTGGTGGTGGTGGTGGTGGTCCTCTCGGCTAATAAAGAAGATAAAGAGAAAGGAAGAAGGGAAGAAGGAAAGAGAACGAGGAAGGAGGCAGGAGGAGCCGGCCAGGGAATAAAGGGGGGAATCAAGCGGGATATTGGCAACATTAAGTATAAATGCAACCTACCGAGATTTATGTTCGACGAGGATGAGAGAGAGAGAGAGAAGTAATGCCGATAAGCGAATGAAGGAGAGATGGAGAAGTGAAAGAAGCAGAAGAAGAAGAAGAAGTGGTAGTGGTAGTTGCGGAGGTGGAGAAGGTGAGAGAGGAGTAGGAGGAGGATCGTGGTGGCGCGCGGAAGGGATGAGGTCGCCGCGAGGCGTAGCGAGAGACCACACGGAGAGCCGAGCTCGCTCGTGGCTCGTGGGGGGCCCTTCCTTCCTTCCTTCCTTTTTTCGGCTTTCCTTTGGGCCTCCCCCTCCTCCTTAAGACCTTGCCTTCTTTCCTCTTCCTCGTCTCAATCGCGAACGACGCGACTTTTCTCGCGAGTGGCCACCTCTTCTCTTAGTCACCCTACGTGAAATTAATATCACGGGGAATTCCTGATGTCGAGTTAGTCCTTCCACCTGCCGATTGGGATTCTTCGTGGAATTTTCGCGAATGTCTGAAGGAGATTCGAGCGTTTTAAGGTTCTCGATAAGTGCGCCCGATTTTAACCTCTTCGAGTCGTTTCGTCCTAGTCATTTTTTAAAACCTTTATTTAATCCTGCATAAATCGTTGCATCACTTTGAAAGAAAAACGTAACATGACTTGGAAATTTTATAACGAGGTTGTAAAACCAGTCATTTTCACTGGCCTGGTAGTTCTAGTATTAAACTTCAAACATAAGTGTGCGCAAGACTGGAAGAGTCGCTAAAATTTTGCTAAGTGGATGATGCACTTCGTGAGACATCGCGTTTAAATAAAGCCAGTCCCCACGCCATACGTGCGAGACAAGTTTAAATACCCCTGAAGAGTTAAACAAGAAAATATAAAATTCACACGAAGGATCAACCCCTAACCTGACTTTAACTCCTGCTCGTTATGGATAAAATTAAAAATGAAAGCACGCGTAAATCCCTTCGAATAGCAAAGCGACATTCTGGCTAGACTGTCAGAAACGCGATAACACTTGTCTCGATGCTCTTTGTAAAATCGTTCGCTCGAAGATCACCTCGAGGATCCACTCGATTTCCTGGTGCGTTGAACGCGATGGAGCACACGAAGTAGAAAGAGGAATCGCGCGTTCGTAGTGACGCGGTACGTTTGAGCCGACGCTTCCGTCTGATGCGAGCCGCATCCGTTCCGCGATATTTCGCGATTTCGAACGAACGAACCTCGTTCGGACGTAGCTCGACGTACGTGCGCCATAAAGCAAGTTCACCCTGGCCGCGGTAGGACGTCGTCGTCGTGCGGTGTAAAATTCCAGGTGAGCAGGAAGCATCGTTAGTCGACGACGTACGACGCGCTCGAATCGCTGCCACTTTCGGAACCTTCCTTCCGGGGGTGAAGCTTCGAAGTTTCCTCCAACGCGGAATATTCGATCGACTTTCGAGCGGCGTTCGAGCGAAATCGAACGACGTAACGATTTTATTTATCCATAAAATAATCAGGACTCTCTTCAGAGTTGTCTTCCAATTTTCTTCTTCTTTCTTTTAAATTAAATGCTTCATTGAATTAAATTATTAAAAGACGGATGTTCCTTCTTCCTTCTCGGTCCTTTTTCTTCCTTTTTCGTTCTTTAGTCGTCTTTCGTCAGACTCGTGGCGTCTGATCAGGAGCATTCGATCAAATTGCACTGCAAATTATTGGGTTGGCAACTAAGTGATTGCGGATTTTGTCAATAGATGGTCTTAGCTTCTTTTGTTTCGTCCACGTATTCAAAGCATCTGATCTATATTGTTTTCTCCTTGTCTGGACTTTCACCTTTAATTTAGTAAAAAATTGTATCGATTAGTTATCTAGTTTCGTTTTTATCCCGATTTAAAAATGGAAGAATAATACGCGCATTTCCGACGCGCCGTATATGGAAATAGAGCCTTGAGAGAAAGGCGGTGTCAATATCGCTTTGCCAAATTTCGTTCTGGCGATCTTTCACTGAAAAATGCGCAACGATCCGACCGTCCGGTTGAAGTTGATGAGACCCATATCAAGGCCATTATCGCATACGTGCACTCAAAAAGAGTTAAAACAGCTTGGAAAAGATCAGAAGTTTCGTGAACATGGAATTATGGCATTGCCTGAAAGATGGCAAAAGGTCATCGACAAAAACGAACAATACCTAAACGAATGAGGTTATACTTTTAAACCAAAATTTGCAATTTTCCTATTTCTTTAAAATTCGCAATCGCTTAATTGCCAACGTAACAGATCGAGAAGACTGAGAAAAGAAGGAAGAAAAAAAATTGAATTCGAGTCTCAATTTCTCGGCGCATCCTTCGATCGGAATCGACTGGATGCGCGCAAAAGGAAGCGAAAACGGCGTCGCGACGACGGAGAAGGAGGAGGAGGAGGAGAAGAAGGGGAAGGACGCGGCTGATCGACGAACGCGGCGCGCTTTGGACGAACCACTGGACGGACAATGAGAGAAGGAAGAGCAGAACTACGAGCAGAACGACGAGGAATAAAAAGAGGAGTAGGAAAGAAAAGAAAGACGAGAGAGCAGAAGACGGACGCGTTCGTTACGTTCGTTACGTCGTTGCCCATAAAGATAACCTGCCACTCTTGCATACGTAACGCGTAACGTTACGCAATCCTTACGGATATCGTGTCTAACGATCCCCGTTGGTACGTACGCGACTCGACGGACGATGGAGGGAATCCCAACCGGTTCGTCGGTACTCCCTCGATTTTAAGTTCAGGGCGGCCGATTTTAAGACGAGTCGTCCGCGTGCTACGATATACGAACCGATCGACGGATCTTCTCGAGAGTTTCTTCGGGTCCTGTGACGACGAAGATCGAAGAGATCGTCCAATTTCGTGCGAATTTTCGAGTGCATCCGATTTTGTTTTTACAAGAATTTCTTTTGCATTATTTTGATTTAACACGGATTAGAAATTAGAATGGATTACGGACAGTGCAACCGGCTGTCCGATCTTAGAACGTCCAAACGGGCGATTTTGTTTTCCGTCGCTGATTGGATCAATGTTCGAGATCTTAATGTGAAAACCCGTGGTTTATCGTATTATTTTTGCTCGCTTCTTAGGACTGGAACGAATTTTCTATTTTTCGATAAAGCGATATATTTTTTACGCGTATTCTTCGGGAACGTATCTATCCTGTAATAACAGAATTAGGTGTACTTCCTTCTTTTAAAAAGAGAAAAGAAATAAAAAATCGAACAGAGACGAGATCGCGATTTACATTCTAATTTTAACTTGTAAATATTACATTAAATACATACGGTTACGAAACATTAAAATTATCTTGTTGTATTTCGTTCGTTGTACGATGCAGTATCGTTTTGTACCCAGAAGAATTTAAAGAATATTGAGTTTGCCTGACGATGATTTCATCCAAGATTATTTATCGATATCGACGACGAACATCGCGGACGATCGGAAGACTCGTCTTACCAGTTTCCACGAATTCTCAAAAATTCGTGCGATCGATTTTGAAAAATCCTGAGGGAAGCTAATCCGGGAGATTCGAGAACGAGGCCGTAGAAACGATCGTTCCTCGGTGCCGGCGACGGATACGATTCGAGACGAAGAGGGATAATGGGCCCCTCCCAGCGGAAACGCCTCGAAAACGATCTCTTTAAAGATCGTTCGTCTTTGCCTCGAACGGCGGGCTACGAAACGCGTCAAGCGAGGCAGGATGCACTCGCGACCAGGACAGTCGACTGGTAGAAGAAGAACGGGGGAGTAGAAAGAGGAGCGAAGTTCGACGGAGACCTCGTCGCTTTTTTCAGACTCTCCGAGGCATCTGAATGTCTATAGACTCGTTCGCATTTTTTCTTCTTTTTCTTTTCTTTTTTTCTTTTTTTTCTTTATGGTATCTTTCGCAGCTCCTCCATTTTTATGGGAGCCGAGGGTGCAATGGCCGACGCTATCTTGAGCCACCGGCTACTTAACAGCGGCTTACTTTTGAGCTCGTAGGTACGCTTACGCATACCATACGCCGTATCAATTAGATTAGAGGATTTATTCCCGCTTGTTCGCGCGACGCTAACTCGGTATGCTGCCGCTTCGCTAAGCTGCACCTACCGATCGTTCTTCTTTTCTTCTCTCTCTCTCTCTCTCTCTCTCTCTCT